>MU776038.1:63179-86213 GCA_026770625.1 Nicotiana glauca | reverse complement strand
CCGCCACTTGGAGCTCGGGGCTTTCTGGTTGGATTCGAGCCAAACCAAGTATGGTCTGGTCACGAGGAAGGCCATAGGAGTATAGGGTATTATTCTGGGAAAGTTTGGCGTTGGTCGAGTTTCGACTCGAATCTTCGATCGTAGATTCGAGACGCCCGGGGATGATTCGAGGTAAGGGGTTTGGAGATTTGTGTTTCGGGGGTGATGGGGGTTTTGTGGTGATAGTTTGGTGACCGGCGGCGTTGTTGCCGCCGGGTTTCAGGAGAGGGGAAATGAGGGCGGCGGGCTAGGGTTCTTGAGGAGCTCGTGTCTGAGCTTCAGAGAGAGACGATGGGGAGGGGTCGTTTGGGGACTGAAGCGGGGCGAAATGGGTCTTGGGGGGTTTGGGTATATCGGAATGGCTCAAATAATCTGAGCCGTTGGATCAAGCGATCTGAACGGCTTGGATTAAATGATGGGGAGGGAGACGGGGTCGTTTAAGGCGATACGGCGCCGTTTGGTTTAATGAGGGGTTGGGTCGAGACGGGTAACGGGTCAGGCGGGTAGGTTTGGATCGGGTTGGTTAATCTTGGTCGTTGATTTGGTGTGATCCAACGGCTCAAAAGAAACGTGGCAGATACGACGTCGTTTGGACGTCGTATTGGCCAGGTCTCATTGGACCGGGCAGGGGTTTGTATTTTGGGCCTGGACCTGGTTCAATTTGGACAGCCCAAGTCCGTTTTTCTCTTCATTTTTCATTCCTTTTCTTCATCTTTTAATTAATCAAAACTATTAAAATCTTAAATCACAAAAATACTAAGTAATTCCTAATTTGTAGAATTAAGTCCTAAATGTAATATATATTTTTGTATTTTTAATTAATTTAGACAAATAACATACACAAAAATGCAAATAAATAACAAAAAATTGGCAAAAAATCACACACGCAAAGCAAAACTATTTTATTTTGAGTTTTTTGGGAATACTTCTCATATAGGGCAAAAATCACGTGCCCACAGGCGCCTGATTGCCAAAAACTTGAACTATATTCCCTTGTTCTCCAGGTAGGCGCCTGATTTCCAAAAACTTGAACTGTATTCCCTTCATCTCCAGGTGGGCACCTGATTGCCAAAAACTTGAACTGTACTCCCTTGTTCTCCAGGTGGGCTCCTGAATGCCAAAAACTCGAACTATATTCCCTTATTCTCCAAGTGGGCGCCTGATTGCCAAAAACTTGAACTGTATTCCCCTGTTCTCTAGGTGGGCGTATGATTGCCAAAAACTTAAACTATATTCCCTTATTTTCCAGGTGGGCGCCTGATTGCCAAAAACTTGAATTGTATTCCCTTGTTCTCCAGGTGGGTGCCTGATTGCCAAAAACTTGAACTGTATTCCCTTGTTCTCCAGGTGGGCGCCTGATTGCCAAAAACTTGAACTGTATTCCCTTGTCCTCCAGGTGGGCGCCAAATTGCCAAAAACTTGAATGTATTCCCCTCTAGGAGGGCGCTTGATTTCCAAAAACTTGAATGGTATTCTCTTGTTCTCCAGGTGGGCACCTGATTGCCAAAAACTTGAATTGTACTCCCTTGTTCTCCAAGTGGGCACCTGATTTCCACAAACTCTAACTGTATTCCATTGTTCTCCAGGTGGGCGCCTGATTGCCAAAACTTGAATGGTGTTCCCTTGTTTTCCAGGTGGGCGCCTGGTTGCCAAAAACTTGAACTATATTCCCTTGTTCCCTAGGTGGTGCCTGATTGCCAAAAACTTGAACTGTATTCCCTTGTTTTCAAGGTGGGTGCCTGATTGCCAAAAACTTGAACTGTATTCCCTTGTTCTCTAGGTGGGCGCCTGATTGCCAAAAACTTGAATTGTATTCCCTTGTTCTCCAGGTGGGAGCCTGATTGCCAAAAACTTGAACTGTATTCCCTTGTTCTCCAGGTGGGCGCCTGATTACAATAATAGACAAAACAAAGAAACTTTTCTACCCCAGTTTGGTATATGGGCGCATCTGTGAGTGTTAGTCGAATCATATTACCCAAAATATCTAATAACTTAAAGCTTGATCGCATCATCCAGGAGGGTCCTGAAAATTTCAAATTGAATCTTATCTTAAAAGCAAAAACTTTAGAGCAAACATATATTTCCTCGAGGTAGAGATTATGCTAAATCTTGTTACCTATGAATGTCTTGAAATTTAACTAAGTCCCATTGTCCAGGAGGGTCCTGAGAACTTCAAATTAAATCTCATTATCCAGGCGGTTCCTGAAGATTTATGGTCGAACCTGTCTGGTATATGCTTTCCTCATGGAGGATTCCTCCGGAACAAATGAGATTTCTTGCCCCTGTTTCAATCAAAGAAAACTTTATCCATTTGAAAATGTGGTGGTTAGTCTGCGACATTCTAACTGAAGGTGGTCTTTCCACTATCGTGCTATGTTCTAATTGGCTATTTTGAATTGGCCAATAATTGTTTGACTTTCTGACTAAATCTCACCCACGGGACCCTCGAATGACCCATGTGACCTACACTCAACCTGTTGTTTTACATTTCTGTCACTCCTCTGTATTTTCACAAAATTCACAAATCACTCGACCACTTGAACTTTCACTAACACCTTATTTTCCATTTTTTGCATCGTGCTATTTCTGGTATGTTTTGGCCGCACTTTGCTTTGTGCAATTTGGAGGTTGGTAGTAAGCTTTGAAATCCTTTCTTACTTTCTTAAACAAGGTTGACATTGCAAAAGCCTTAGAGAAATAAACCCAAAATAAATGAAACACAATGACTTCGAGAATTAGGAATAAAGAAGAAAATCTAAGACAGGATGACTGTTTGAGGGAGAAAAGGAAAATAGACTTATATGAGTGAAGCAGCTGGCACCGATGATCATGACATGCATTTTGGATTAATCAGCCCAACCTGTTCAACCAACCAATCACCTTTCAGTTGTCATACTTTGCTCCAAGGAATTCCATATTCCAGTCTCTTAGCAAAGTCACCAATCTTGTTCGGCTTGAGGCGCCCCGAAGGGTTTTCACCAATAAATCTCTCTCATCATCTCTCAACTCATTATCGCCTTACAATGCCTGTGAAGGTTTTCACCGATAAGACTCTCTCATTTTGATTTCTCTCATCTTTCCATTGCCCTACGGTGCCCGCGAGGGTTTTCACCTATAGGACTCTCTCATTTCCTCATTTTCCTTGTGTAGAACGGAGCATTGCCACTGATGCAAATCGTATCTCTATCTCGCTTGACATGGAATTCTTAAATATTGGTCAGAAGGTCTTTCTTAGGACTGCAATATGGGCTTTTGGATGGGTTTAGAAAGAAAAAATATCATAAAGTCTCAAAATAACTTGAATGGGTTCAAAATTACAACTTTTAGAATCAGATGTTTTACAAAACCACAACTTCTGTCTCATTTTCTTTGTTTGGAGACTTTTGAATTTTTAGTTTGATGGGACCGAACCGTGAGGCTGCCTACGTATCTTTAAAAGGAATCAGGTCGAACATAGTTCATGACATATGAATTGCTTTGTTTTTATTACTTTCTCTTTTTCTTTTCTTTCTATCTTTTTTCTCTTCTTTTCTTTTTTTTCTTTGTTCTTTTCCATTTTTTAATCTTTTTCTCTTCCTTTTCATCTTTTATTATTTATTTACCTTTTGTGTCCGTGTTTCTAAACTTTACTATTGGTAACAAAAGAAGGGTATGAAAGAAAATAAATAAGGCTCAAAGGGGTAACAAAGGGTAAAGTGTTTAGATAGCAGAACAAAATGCCTTAATCATTCCAATCTTCAAAACATGCCAAGTACAAACAACACAATTTAAACCAAAGAAATCATACATAATATCTTTTGACTGCATCAAAATTGGTAGCCATATCTACTCATTTGCCTTCTATATCTGTTAAATACAAAGCACCATTGGGAAACACTATCGTTACCACGAACGGCCCCTGCCAATTTGGGGCGAACTTGCCTTTCGCTTCAGCCTGATGTGGAAGGATACGTCTCAATACTTGCTGACCCACTTCAAATTTCCGGGGACACACCTTTTTGTTGTATGCTCTTTCCATTCTCTTTGGTACAATTGGTCATGACACACTGCTTCCAGTATTTTCTCGTCAATCATACTTAATTGCTCCAAACGGGTTTTGACCCACTCATCATCATCAATTTCGGCATTAGCAACAATTCGAATGGATAGAATTTCAACTTCCGCAGGTATCACTGCTTTAGTACTATATACCAACAAATAAGGAGTTACACCTACTGAAGTGCGAATAGTAGTGCGATATCCCAGCAAAGCAAAGGGCAACTTTTTATGCCATTGCCTGGAACCTTGCACCATTTTCCGAAGTATATTCTTTATGTTCTTGTTGTCTGCCTCGACTTCTCCATTCGCCTTGGGGTGATACGGGGTGGAATTTCGATGCATAATCTTGAACTGTTGGCATACTTCTTTCATCAAATGACTGTTCATATTAGCACCATTATCCGTGATGATTACCTTTGGGATTCCGAACTGACAAATGATATTTGAATGAACAAAATCGACCACTGCCTTCTTGGTCACAGGTTTGAAAGTCTTAGCTTCAACACACTTAGTGAAATAATCGATGGCCACCAGAATGAACATATGCCCATTTAATGATGCGGCCTCAATTGGTCCAATGACATCTATGCCCTAAGCAACAAAGGGCCACGATACGGACATTGTATACAACTCAAATGGTGAAGAATGGATCAAGTCTCCGTGTACCTGGCATTGTTGACACTTGCGCACAAAGCTGATGCAATCTCGTTCCATGGTGAGCCAGTAATACCCTGCTCTAAGAAGTTTCTTCACTAGAACATACTCACTCATATGTGGCCTGAAAACTTCAGAATGTACTTTGGTCATGATGGTCGTGGCTTGCTTAGCATCTATGCACCTCAACAACCCAATATTTGGAGTTCTTTTGTACAAAATTGCCCCCTCAAGAAAAATGAACTATCCAATCACCAAATTGTTCTCTTTTTATTCCTTGTGGCTTGTACCGGATACACCCCCATCCTGATGTATTCCCCAATATCATGGAACTACGGTTCACCGTTAAATTCTTCCTCAACCACATTACAATAGGCATGCTTATCACGAACTTGAATATACAAAAGGGTCAACATAGGCTTTGTCCGGATGGTGCAACATTGACGCCAAGGTAGCCAAAGCATTGGAAACCTCATTATGGATCCTTGGAATATGCCTGAATTCTATTGATCGAAACCGTTGACAAAGATCATGCAAAAATTGTTGATACGGTATGAGCTTTAGATCCCGAGTCTCCCATTCTCCTTGAATCTAATGCACCAAATGATCCGAGTATCCCAAGACCTAAACTCCCATATCTATAGCTAACCTCAATCCCAAAATGCATGCCTCGTACTCAGCCATGTTGTTGGTACAATATAAATGAAGCTGGGCTGTAACATGGTAGTGATGCCCTGTTTTAGAAATTAGCACAACCCTTATTTCGACACCTTTTATGTTAGCGACTCTATCAAAGAAAAGTTTCCAACCTGGTTTTTCAACTTGCTCCACCTCGTCAATATGCATCACCTCTTCATTGGGAAAATAAGTTCTCAATGGTTCATACTCTTCATCCACCGAGCTCTCAACCAAATGATCGGCCAATGCTTGGGATTTTATCGCGGTTCGAGTCACATTGATGATGTCAAACTGTATGAGCAGAATCTTCCACTTCGCAAGTCTTCCTATGGGCATAGGCTTCTAAAGGATATACTTTAGAGGATCCCAACTAGAAATGAGGTAAGTAGTGTAGGACGACAGATAATGCTTCAACCTTTGCACTATCCAAGTTAGGGTGCAACATGTCCTCTCAACGGGAGTATACTTAACCTCATATGATGTGAATGTCTTGCTGAGATAATAGATGGATTGCTCCTTTCTGCCGAAGATGTCATGTTGACCTAGTACGCAACTGAATGAATTGTCTAGGACAGTCAAATAAAGAATTAAAGGCCTCCCGGGTTCCGTTGGGACCAACACAAGTGGGTTAGACATGTACCCCTTTATCTTATCAAATGCCTCCTAACAGTCATCAGTCCATTTGATCGAAGTATCCTTTTTCAGCAACTTGAAAATTGGTTATCATCAGTTGAGCAATAAACCTGCTGATGTAGTTCAATCGCCCTAGTAGACTTATCACCTCAGTCTTATTCCTTGGTGGTGGTAACTGCTGGATGGCCTTGATTTTTGATGGATCCAACTCGATGCGATGCTGATTGACTATGAATCCCAATAGTTTTCCAGATGGAACACCAAATGCACACTTGGAAGCCTTTGAAAAACTTCCTCAAATCTTTGACATGGTTGGCTTGCTTCTTTGACTTTACGATCACATCATCCATGTAAACCTCAATCTCCTTGTGTATCATGTCATGGAATACAGTATTCATTGCCCTCATGTAACTTTCCCTAGTGTTTTACGAACCAAATGGCATTACCCGGTAGCAATAGGTTCCCCATGGTGTGATGAATGCTATCTTTTCTGCATCTTCCTCATCCATCAAGATCTGGTGGTACCCCGTGTAGCAGTCCACAAAAGACCAGATCTCGTGCTTGGCACAATTGTCAAGCAAGATATGTATGTTTGGCAAGGGAAATTATCCTTGGGACTTGCTTTGTGAGATCGCCGTAATCAACACACACCCTGGTCTTGCCATCCTTCTTTGGCACTGACACAATATTAGCTAACCAAGTGGGGTATAGTGTGACTCGAATGACCCTTGCATCCAACTGTTTTGTGATTTCTTCCTTGATCTTCACACTCATGTCAGTTTTGAACTTTCTTAATTTCTGCTTTACGGGAGGGAATGTCGGGTCAGTTGGCAATCTGTGAACCATCAAGTCAGTACTTAGACGCGGCATTTCGTCATATGACCATGCAAAAATGTCTTTATATTCAAACACTGCTTTGATTATTTCCTCCCTGATTTGTGGCTCCAAGTGTACACTTATCTTGGTTTCCATGATATTATCTGGATCCCTAAATTGATTGCTTCAGTTTCACTCAAGTTAGGCTTGGGTTTCTCTTCAAAGTGACTTAGCTCTTTACTAATTTCCTCAAATGCTTCCTCTTCATCATAATCTAATTGATCATAACACTCTATTTCTTGGATTATTATTTCATAGTTAGATTGGCTTTTAAGACTTGGCCGAAGATTCTTCATGCATGTCATGCCATTGAAACCGGCATAAAAAGAACTGTACAAAGAAAGTAGAAACAAAAAGATGACATTATCATGAGTAAATGGAAAAAGGTGAATTGCATTTTATTGAAAATAAAGGATAGAAGGGTTTGTACATCAAAACATAGGGAAATTAAAATCTGAATTACAATCCTGGAATAATCCAGATAAACTGAAAAGAAAACAAAGAAAACTACCAAAACTCTTTCCGGGTAGGGAGAGGAGTGGCATCCCAATTGTTAATCTTCACTTTTGGCCCAACAAACTGCACACCCGCTTTGCTGGAACCTTCCCCAATTTCTACCATGTTCACCTCATCGAACAGACTCTGGAAATTTTTAACCAATTCTTCATCAAAATCAATCACATGATTTGGAACTGTTGCTACTGGACGCTTCATGACCCCGCCTTGATGAAATACCTGGAGAGATGTAGGACTGGCTTAGGGAGCGACCATACCCTCTTTTTCAGCTTTCTAGCCTTCTTCACATCATCCCCTGTAGGCTTGAACCCCAGACCAAATATACCTTGATTTTCATGCAGAGACACTGGCTGCACGATTCCTTGCAGAGATACACCCAGACCCTTGCCCGGCACATAACTATTTTTCAACATTTCAGTTGCTACCATGACAGTTGCAGGAGCTAGCTTTGGGCCCTGAATGTATTCCCTTCCGGAACCTTTTCAACTGACACCGTCTAGGAAACTTGATAGACCCACAACCTCATTCTGTCCTAGGGAGTCTACAAGCCATGTCTAGTAGATTCTTGTTTATGGGTGTGTTTTGCACCACACTTATAAGCAAGAGGCTACAGGGCATTTAGGTCTGTCACTATTTCTTCTTACTCTAGATCGTGTAGTAGAGCTCAATTTTAAGAATTCAAACACCTAAATTCTATTTCTTTCATAATACAACGATACCTATATCCAGAAAAATAGTTGGTAAGAGATCGAATGTGGTTGTGGAAGAGTTCATTAGAGGAACTCAATTTTTCATCATGCTTATGATGAGTAAATGTGAGGTCTTCTGTAGATCATGTGTGTGCTAAGACGTGTAAGCTTCTTGATGAGGATCCTTAAGGAATGAATATCTATCCATCCATATGGTAAAAAGCAATAAGAGAATCAGAAGGTAGATTCGAGTTTCAACAAGTAAAAGAAGCAAGGTGAAGAAGGATACGACGTCCCAGTTAGTGATGATTATTAGTATTTACAATTCAGGTAGACAAGTATAAACATTTTGAGTTACTTTCAACAGTAACAAAGATATATATAATTGACCACACCCATATCAATTATTCCATATGGGAGATAACATATATAGTTTAAAAGAAAAAAGTAATATCAGGATCCAGCTTGGGTTAGAGTAACCCAAAATGGTGGATTGAGCCGCAGGAGCCAAAGGTGAAATAATTTTTTTTAAGTTTTCAGAATAATGCGATAGACAAAAATATTAGCCAAAGAATAAGAAGAGAGTAATTGAAGTATTATGAGTAAGATGTGATAAATGGATGAGAACGGTAAATCAAAATATAACTGAATGATAGAGTCTATAGTCAAGTGAAGAAAAATATAAGAGGTGACATGCCTTGAGACAATAAAAGAGTATAGGCCAAAGGCTATATCCTCATTCGAGAATTAAGTTGGTGACTCAAACGTGATTACCACAAGGCAAAGTTCGACCCCTTGTAGTAACAGAAATTAGTATGGTCTAGTAAACAAGATAAAACCAAACATGAATTAGGGAGGAGGATTTAATATAATCGACATCGTGATAATTTCATAAATCGCGTTCTGACAATAATAGAATTAAAAACAAAAGAATAACCTTTAAAAGTCATTTAGGAAGATGCTTCCCTAAAGCAAACACTATGAGTAGAGTTAAGCTTAAGGGACTATGTGTGCCAGTTACACTAGGTGCCACCTTCGTGCCTAATAAATTCAATTATTGCTGGTACAAAAGGGTTACCCAAAGACAAGTAAGAGTCCATGAAGATGTGAAAAGACGCCAAAGATGAAAAGGTAAAACATTTATTGGTAAATCTTTATAGCATTAAATATTAATACTACCCTAAAGGGGGAAGATGGTGTGATATAGTACTGAGTCGGAGATATGTGGTTTAGGTAACTATGGAATAGTAAAGGAAGAATGTGGTAAAAAACAAAAGGGATGAGGTTGCATTTATTCAGATCCTACAGATATGATACAACTCCAGAACATTATGCAAGCACACTACCTGGGAGAGGCAGTAAGGGTTCCCACACTAGATGTTATTGAAAAATAAGTGTGAATGAACACTTGATACATAAGGAGCCAGTACGAGTGGTAAGTTAAGACAAGGAAAATAACCCAAGAGAGATTACGTAGAATATTGATATGAGAATGGACCAATGAGTAGTTAGTAGTTGATTCAGGAAGAGCCTAGTTATGGCTAGATAAGAGGATACAGACAAATTATGCAGATTGTGGAAGGTAAACATACTGAACTCCAACATAGTGAATTTGGTCTCGCAGATATAATGACATCGTCATCCTTGAGAAATATTTGGATAGGATTTGGGGTAGTTAAAAGTACCGTATAAGTGCTACGGAGATAAAAGAAAGTGTCACTAGTGAGATAGCCAAAAGTTCAATTTAGAAGCAACCCTACGAGCACAAGAGCGCGGAGGTAGGTAACTAAGGATAATTAAAGGCAACTAAAAACATAAAAAATTCCTTCGGTTATACCATGTAATCAGCTAGCAGCTTTATAGGAGTCGGAGGATCTCCCTTAAGTACTACAACGAAAGATTAGCTGCGGAAAAAGGAAGAAGGCTTCAACCTAAGCATAGTAACATAAAGAAGAAATGGTCTTGTAACAATAGTCTCACCACAACATTGAATGCACTCCATCAGAAAGATGCGCCTATAGTGGCTAATGAATGGGGTAAAAAATCAAAGGTGATATTTGAGATCATATGAGGCACAGGGAATTATAGTATTCGTGGGCAATAAGACAAGCCAAGTATTCATGTAACAAGTGGCAGAACGACCAGAAAAAGTAATTGCTTACATTTAAAGACAACTAAGAAGGCATAAAAGGAAATCTGTGGTGCTAGCAAGTTAAAGGAAGGATGTGAGTAGTACAATGAATATGTGTAGGTCGCAATCTAAAGTATGACGGAGTGACAAGATTTTAGGTACATGGGAGTAAGGATAAGAAAAGGTGAGTTAAAAGCTGCAAACAATAGGTAAGACCTCGGTATTAAGCCCATCAAACAAGAGATCTGATGGTTCATGTATTTTATAAAAAGCCCAGTATAACTTGAATTAACACGAAGGAGTCTAAGACTAAGAGCATTTAGAAGAGTAGAATGTTGCGCTGGTCGTAATGTAAGGGCGTAATTGTGGTAAATTATAAAAGGATGATATTTAGGCCTTCAATTGAGTAATGATTCAAAGAGAAGAGATTTTATGGATGGCACGGGATTAGAATACCCCTCTAAGACGAATCAAATTGGAATGCTATGAAATACGGTTATTTGAGTATGGCATTGTCCCTAGGTAGATAAGGAAAGCCACTTCAGACATACCCCGATTAGACGTGAGCCCTAGTGACAATGTATTACATAATAGGTTTCAAGTTGTTGGTGGTGGATTATAGATCAATATTAAGGTGAATCAATAATAGATGAATAAGAGTTCCAGAGTATGAGAGGAGATTATGATTCCATTATTTAGATGAATAGTAATAAGGAAACATTAAATGACTTAGATTTATACATATAAGATAAGCAGTGAGAGAGTAACCTGGAGTTGGGTAGCAGACCTCAGTAATAATAAACCAAAGTAAGAGTTAGGATATAGTACGACCTACCTAGATGTAGTAAAAACATAAGCATAGATAACCAAGTCTATGAAGCAATGTATAGCAATAGTCGTAAGTTCGACAAAGTACCAAGCAAAGAACTTTAGTACACCAATAGATGCCTAGAGGGACATCTTGTCATAGTTCTCTATATGTTCACAAAGTGAGGCCTACAGATTGGCTAAAAGATGGAGGAAAAAGGAGAGAAGAGTCGCATAGGCACACATACAAGTACACGGTTGTACATGATGCATGTTAGAAGATAACAACAGTTAAGAGATTGGAAGAATTCCGACCCCAGGTCGTGGTATGAGAAAGTGGCCTAAAGGAGGGAAACCCCTAGCCTTTGGATTTATTTACAGAACAGTTTCCTAGATGTCAAGGAAAATATTAAAGTATTCATAAGAGCTATAGGTTATGAGACTGATAAGCGCATTAGTCAACATTTGAGTATGAATGTTTCAAGGGGGAATGACGTTACACCCCATATTTTCGTACGTAAGAGTACGTTATAAGTCAATTAATGCAAGCTAAAAAATGGAATCATCTTTGAAAAGTTTACAAAGTTAGTTCACCATGTTAACGTGGAGGTTAAAAATATTTAAGATCATTTATACCAAGTAGTAAGAGGGTTTGAAGGCTTTGAAGCTAAATAAATTGAAAAAAATAAGTTTCGTCGAAAGGCAACAAGTTGGAATGTTTTACCATATACTTTTGGGGTGAAAATAGGGTCATTAACATTATAAGGAGATTATAATATGAGTTATTTTAGTCGTATGATAGTTGGTGTTATCTTTTAAAGTCAATAAAGTTGTGGATCAAAAGTTGGAAAAGGTCATCACAAGTTCCATTCATAAATACGTTGAACATTAGGTCACATCTAACTGAGCTTTTCTCCCAATGTACTTGGAACTAGGGGATGATAAACTTACCAAATTTAAGAGAGTCTAGTTTCTAAATCATTAAACCGTTTGTCGATACGAAGTCGGAATACAGAGATACTTGTATTTTTGCGAGACTGTGTAGGCTTGTAGGTGACAATTAGGTGCATCACCTACTTGCCAAAAGGAGATGCCTCAACTAAGTAGGAAAAGAGGGGACTTTTAAGCGATAATTAACTCATTTATTTCATTCATATTTCATACCATTAAAACCAAAGTGAATCCCTGCAACTCCACCCAAAAACTCCCACACAAACCCTAGGTTATTCCGAATGTTACAATGTGATTCTAGTGCCGAAAACCCCGGACAGCTTGCTAGTTTGTCTTTCTCCTTCATGTTGCTGTGTTGGGGGACTTATTTTTTATGGATAAGGATTAGGTTTTGTGGTTCTACTCAGTCCAAGGTAACTTTATGCTTATCCTTCCATTATCTATGCTTGTACGAGTTGTAACTCGACCGTAAAGACTAGACCTAGCGAGTTTCGAATGAGTGGTATGTTGTTTCTTGTTGCATCACTGTTGGCTGGTTGTGAAATTATTTTTAATTTGAACTGATGGCTGGTTTATAGGATAATAGGCGTAATTATGTTTTGTTGGTTATTTTGCTCAATTTGAAATAAAAAACAAGTCGAAATATGTTTTAGTAAACCGAAAAATCAGTTTTGAGTTATTGAACTTGTGGGACTTTTTTGTGGGCCGTTTCACATAGTTGTTGGGTTGTCTATTTTGCTAGTGTTTTTATGGAGTTTGGGAGGAGAAATAGTGTAGAGAAACACCATATAATGGCAGGGTGGCTGGCTGGTCGTTTGTCATTACATTTGTTTAGGTTGTTGGACACTACTTTGGTTGTCTTTTTATGTATGAAGTAATTAGGGTGTGTGGAATGTTTTGTGGTATATTGTGATGGATATAAGGTTGTAACATGATGCATGCATGTTGTTATTGTTTTGTTCTATCTGTTGTTGGTATATGGTATTGGAGGATGGCCTTGTTATAGGGGAGATGCTGCCAAAATTTACATAAACAAGCTCCTAGTTTAAGTTGCGGACTTAGCCTTTACTCAACATTGATTTTGAATCTCCTTATGCTGTGGTAGATTAAATTGAGTTGTTTGAAGAATTGCTTGGAAGGAAATAAGGACTCAACGGAGTTGAGGTATGTTAAGGCACTTCCTTCTTTCTTTTGGCATGATCTAAAGTGAAATGAATATGCCATTTCATAACGGTTCTACTCCTAGCAACTAAGGTTGTCCATGTTATTCTTTCCGTATAAAGTTATTCTAATCAAGTATGTATGATCCTTGAAGCCTACTGAGGTTCATATTGAGGGTGTGGATGTCCATAATGTTAATCAATATGCAGCGGTCTTAAGTCACTCCGAAAGGTTTAGAACGTGATTCTATGAGTCTAGCATGCATTATATATAGTATCTATTTTATTCTACCGAGCTGGGCTATAGTCGGCCGGGTACGACAACTATTGTGCACCCACTAATTAGTTGAGTTTACCGAGCTCCACATGGCTGGATATGATTCTACCGAGCCTTATGATGGTCGGGTACGTTTTTACCGAGTCCTCTTTGAGACCGGGTACAATGTGATGATGATGATGGCCACTGAGGCAAATGTTTTTAAAAGTTTATGTATATATATGTATTATGCATTTCATATCAGTAGCCCCCAAAGGAACTCAAATATTACAGGTTGTATCTCCTCTATATCTCTTTACATTATTGTTCTAGTTTATGCTTTCCTACCTTACATACTCGGTACTTTATTCATACTGACGTTCCTTTTGCCTGAGGACACTGAGTTTCATGCCCGCGAGTCCCGATTGATAGGTTGACAGTCCTCGAAGTAGGCTATCAGCTCAATGAAAGTATTGGTACACTCTACTTGCTTTGGAGTTGCCTATTTGCTCAGTATGCTTTGGATATGTATTGATTGGTATGGCAGGGCCCTGTCCCAACCTTTATGTTGTGTATGTACTCTTAGAGGCTTATAGGCAGATTTCATGTGTGTGAAAATTGTATGGTCTTGTCGGCCCATGTTCAGTGTATGAGTGATCAATTTGGTCTTATAGGCACGTATTTCACATGTATAAGTTTCTATGTCTAGTGTTAACTTATGTTTTATTTTGTTTATCTCAGGACGACTCTTTTGGTGCATTTACCCATGATAGTACGATAAGAAAGATATGTTATGTTGGTACTCGGTTGAGTAAGGTACCAGGTGCCCGTCGTGGCTCTTAGGTTTGGGTCGTGACATTATCTTCCTCAACTTCAATAAACGGGACGGATGTGTCATTGAAAGCACATAAGTTCTCATCGTCATGCACGATGATTTCTTGTCTATCCCACTCGAACTTCACTATCTGGTGTAGAGAAGATGGAACTGCCTTGGCAACATATATCCAAGGCCTTCCCAACAACAAATTGTAAGAAGCGGCCACATCAAGTACCTAGAACTCCATGGTAAATTCAACTGGTCCTATTGTCAACTCGAGCATGATGTCACCAACAGATTCTTTTCCCCCTCCATCAAAGCCTCGGACACATATACTGTTCTTGTGAATCCTCTCATCATTGACTTTCAACTTATTCAAAGTAGAGAGAGGGCTGATGTTTACACTGGAACCATTGTCAGACAACACCCTTGTGACTGCAGAATCTTCGCATTTCACTGTGAAATAGAGGGCTTGATTATGTTCCGTACCCTCCAGAGGCAAATCGTCATCCGAGAATGTGATCCTGTTAGGCTCACATATCTTATTGGGAATCTTCTCCAAATGGTTCACTGTGATTTTCTCGGGGACATGAACTTCGTTCAGAATCTTCATCAGGACCCGGCGGTGCTCATATGAATGGATCAACAAAGATAGCAAGGAAATCTGAGTAGGGGTCTTTCTCAACTGCTCCACGATGGAGTAATCTTGTACCATCATTTTTCTCAAAATCTCCTCCTCCTCTTCTTTGGTGACCGGTTTCTTCACTAGAAATGGATTGTCTTGAGTGTTTTAGCTTTCCTTAACTCTTCGGGGGAAAAGCATCTTCCCAAACGAGTTAAACCCTGGGCCTCGTTGACTTCTTATTTCACTTCCTTCCCTTTATAGGCCACTATATGTTGATATCTAATTTTATCCCTGTATATTTTTAATATGCAAAATAATTTCAAAATAGCATGTATATGCATATGTAACTATTTCCTAAGGTTTTATTATTTTTCTCAATTTTTAAAGATTTTTTAAATCAATTTATTGCCCAATTGTATAAAAAAAAACCAATAATTATCCCCAAAATTATCATTTTTGGTGATTCATTTATATTATTCTCATATTTATTCTAAAATATAGCTAACATAATTTTTTCATATTTTTATAAATTTATTTAGCATTTTAAAAGCTAAATTGCATATAATTGCAATATTAGCCACTTTTAATGTTTAATTATGTTTGTAATTATAAAAATGACTCCAGTATTTTTAATTTAATAACTATGTATTATTAATCATTTTAGTGCCTTTAATTTACTTCCAAAAATTATTTACTATTTTTATAAAAATAAATAAAGGAAAAATAGCTATTTAACTGTTAGACCATCTACATTTCAATTTTAGCCAGATTTTGACACCCCAATTAAACCCAATTTCAAATCCAATTACCCAACCTAACTAACTAATCTACCCAACCCACAACCCTTCTACATAACTTGCCTGAATTCCCCGTTCAATCGAGGCCGTTGATCAAAATGATCAACTGCCACCTTTTAATTTTTTATTTTTAATTACCCCCAAACCCATCCATTTTGCATCCCAGCCGCCTTTGAATCCCTCATTCTCTCGATTCTCTCTCGAAGCTTCTCAAACCCTAGTCGCCTCCCACCACTTCCACCCTAAAACCACCGGAATCTATGGCTTCCAAGGCCATATAAGTCCTATACCAGCCTTATATGGCTCCTACACGCTTGGTTATTGTGGTTTCGAGGTCTATCCATGAGGAAGCTTGGCCCAGACTTCATTTGATTCGAGTTCTATAGTTGTCTCCAACCTTGCTCCGGCCAGCCTTGGTCATTCGAACCTGATCTCGACTTCTCTGGCTCAGATCAATGACTTTTCCAAGCCTTTATCACTACCTGGATTCTTCTGAAACCGTAACCTTTGAGGTTTTTCCGATTCCTTTAAGATCCGTTGTATATCTGTGTTCTCTCTAAGCTTTTAAAAATTCTTCTCAAAGTTCTTTCAAAGCTATACCTTCAGAGCCTTTATTTTTTTTTTTTTTGATTTAGGGTTTTGTTAAGTTACCCTTTAAACTTTCTCTTATCTTTAGCATATTTTACTGTATTTTCTTATGTTTCTTCTACTGTGATTCTTATGGTATTTCTTCTACGGTATTTTTATGGGGTTTCTTCTAATGTGTTTCTTCTATTATGTTTCTTTATGTGTTCTTCTATTATGTTACTGTATTTCTTATGTTTCTTCTACTGTGATTCTAGTGTGTTTCTTCTATTATGTTTCTTTATGAGTTCTTCTATTATGTTACTGTATTTCTTATGTTTCTTTTACTGTATTTTCTTATGTTTCTTCTACTGTGATTCTGGTGTGTTTCTTATACCATGTTTCTTATGTTGTTTTTCTACTGGAAGATGCATGTTAAAAGTCTCAGTTTCTTTCTGAGACTTCTGAAGTTATTTCATCAGTATTTCTGCCTTGATTACTTGTCTTTTTATCTCTACACTCGACTGATGGCAAAACCCAAAAATTTGGGGATTCATTCGAGTTTTGAGACCACTTGCTATCTGATTTGCTTGTTCTTCATCTTTGAACTTGTTTGATTTCAAAACCCTAACTTCTTTGGAACTATTCGTGTTTCTGAAGCTTATTTTATCTACTACTTGATTGAGCTTCGAAATTCCTATTTCGACCTTTGTTTCTTTATATGATTCTAAGGTCTTTCTACTGGACCCTTCGTATGCTATTTGATACTCCCTCTCTTCTCCATTGTTGTGTTACCATATGACTACCATGTTCCTATAGTCTACTGCTTAATGATTTTGCAATTGCATGTCACTTTTCTTTGTCTTAAATTCTGCCTCACATGCTTAACGTTTATGCACTCTTTATAGGTTAAATTTCCCTCTCAAAATAACCCCTGATTGTGGATTGATTTTAAATCTCTCTGTAATTTTGATTGCACTCTTGTAATTGATTCTTTCCTTATTGTATTGATTTTCCTTATTTCTTGGACTTGTTGGAATATTTTCCTTTGAACTTCCGACCCCTACCTTTTCTAATTAAGTTTATTTGATCCCTTTACCTTGATTACATTGGTATGCGATTCTTACAGAACTTTCCTTGATTAAAGTCTGATGAACCTAGCCTCTATTATCTACTGTGTACTCGTACTATGCTGGAAATATTTCCTTATTGGTCATATTCAGCCCTATGTGATTTCTTTCATTATTTATCACTTGTATGCTACCGTTTGATTTAATTCCTTAATTAAAGGAAGTCTTTGATGCTGATTTGACTTTAATTAACACATATTTCCCTAATTATATTTTAACTACAATCTTTACTTTATTTTCTGCCTATTTTCACACTATAAATACCTGACTCTTTCATTGACACAAAGACACACGAACACTCGTAGTTTTCTAAACTTATACTCATACTTAAAAGTATTCTCTCTTATTACTTGTGGCCTGTTTACAAGTCCTGCTGCCTGCTTCTTTCTCTATTTGCTTTCTTTGAACTAGTATGTTCTAATTAAGATTCGGCATCACAACTATATGTTTATTTAACACATTTTTCTTCCTGGCTACCTACTTATGTGTTTAGTTCATTACTTGTTTAGCATTTTCCTTCTGTCTGTTCTGCCTCAATTGTGTATCCTAAGTATGTTTGATACTGATGGTTGTTTGGGGCATGACAGCATTAAAGTATTGCTATCTATGACTCAGACTTGATCCCCTGGGATCATAACCTCATGTAATCATTGTATGATGTATATTCTAGTTGGTTTTATGAGCATAACAACATTCCCTATTGTTTTGCATTCCCAGAATCAATTAATGCCCAAGCACAAGGGCTCTTTGCAATCAGTCCCAATCCCTGAATCCCTTTGTGTGTGAAGTTGTTAATTCTGTAACTATTTCCTAGCACCCCTTTCCCTTTTCCTTTACTTCCATAGTTCTTCAAGATCTATTTTTGCACTTGTACTCTCTCTTAGTCTTTAAGTTCTGACGCCCTCTTGTGAGCCTTGCCTTGGGACCCATTGAGCTCCCTCTGAACTTGGACACTTGAGGGCTGGCCCTTCCTATTGCACTTGTCCCCATTTTGATAATACAATTTGGGTGTGAGCATTGTCAGGATTCCCATTGAGGCTCTTAGGGAACTTTGACACACTCAGATTAGAGAAAGGCTTTGGATCAGTGGTCTATGAGTTGGTTTATCTCATATTTCAGACATGAAGTCTGAATCAGGCTCTCCTTTGGTTGTACTTTTTTTTACTTTTTCTGATATATTTTTTATTCATTTTGGTTTGTAATATGTTGTAATAAACAATTGGGGATGTTTAGTAAAAATGGTGGGTAACTATGTATGCAAAGGGTAGATACCATATCTATAGGTATTTTGAATTCTGCATATTCAAATGTGTATAGAAATCATGCCTATAGGTCATTCTGAATTCTGCATCTCCAACTTTCATATAGAATTCATGACTATAGGACTACTACATTCCTGCATGTCCAATTTTCATATTAAAACCATGCCTAAAGGTCCATTATGAATTCTACATATTCAAATTCATATAGAAATCATGCCTATAGGTCCATTCTGAATTCTGCATATTCAACTTCATGTAGAAATTATGCCTATAGAATTGTTCAATTATGCATATTCAATTACATCTAGATATCATTCTCATAGGTCTTAAATAACTTCTGCAAGCTAGATACCATATTTATAAGTTTAAAACAAGTCTTATGCATTTAGATACTATGTCTATAAGGCTTCTGCAATTTTATACCATGTCTACAAAGGTTTAAAGTCAGCAATGCATAAAAAGCATGCCTATAGGAATTCCTAATCGAATCTGATCCGCTTCACTCAAGTGTAGATCTAAAATCAGTAATAATGGATACCATCAGCTGTAGAACTTATGATAAATTCGTTTAAATATGGCCTCTCTTTTAATAAATTGATTCCCTCACTTAGCAAGTTTAACTAGTATGCATTCAAACGGTTTATTTCAGGCCTTACTATTTCATTGTTTTCTAAATCTAGTAGATACCATGCCTAGAGGAGCCTTGTCCAACATTTAGGCAAGCCTTAGGTTAAAAAACAATTATGAACTGAATCTGTTTCTATTAGTTATTACAACCAGCAGGCAGGCCTGATTCTGGTTTCTTATTTGAATTATGCAATAAATCAGTTTGCCTCAACCTTTAAGCTCTCTCATGTTTGGTATTTAATCAGACATTAACCAGTGTGTGAAAGTCATGCTAATTATGTGTTTTTCTATCCAAAAAGGTGTAATTAAGCCTCTATTTGTTTATATGCTCCCCCCTAAATGGGCAATATATGTTTTTATATATCGCCTTAGATTTTTACCTTTTAAAACCTCAAATAAGCCCAATATGCCTCCCTTTTAGGATTAGTAATCCTAAGTGCCTCTGGAATTGATAAGATTGGGATGGGTATTAGCATGCAATAAGTAATCGAGACCATTCCGTGCTTTAGTACCTTGACAGGGTGGGAAGGGTAGATATGGATATGATGACTATGCGATAGTATCACGTGTAGCCTCTTATTGAGGAGTGATTACCGGGCATTGTGTGGGGTGATCCATATTGTTAATAAAACTAGGACCCTTTCCCTTATTTCTTTGTTTCTTTAAGAATTTCAACTCATTCTTTTAAGAAAAAATAAACATTCTTTTAGTTCTTCCAAACTCTATTTATTTTTCAACCATAATGTGAAATCCCCTCTTAGTTAAGCCTTATTTGTCTACATGTTAATTGTACCCTAAACTCACAATAATAGTCTGGCCGGGAACCATACTAGTGAATTCTGAGGGGTGCCTAACACCATCCCCTTAGAATAATTTCAAGCCCTTACCCAATCTCTGGCTACTCAAATTAAACCTTCTTGGTGTCCTAATGCACCCTAATCATTAGATGGCGACTCTTCAAATGAAACCCAATTCCCAAAAGGAATGAGTTGTCCTCCCAAATGTCATAAACTAGTTTTTGCGAGAAAAAGGGGGCGCGACAACATGGCGACTCTGCTGGAGATTTTTAGGCTTTTACATTTTCAGACTTTTATTGTGAATTTATGCTTCCTTACGCGCGATCATTTGTTTATTTCTTTAAGCATTCAATTCCCATTTGATTGCAAAACTGACTTGTCACCTTTTTTCTTTTCTTTACTGCTTTCCTTTACTACTACTTTACATTATGAAACTGTTGTATTTACTTCTTTTTTAACATGCAAATACATGACTACATGTCTTTAACTGTTGCATAATCATGATTAACATCATATTCCACTCATTCCAAACAAAATCCTATAGCATGCTTATAATGAGTGGTTGCGCTCTTCCGATATTATCACCCTCTAAATCCAGAAAAGACATATTTGTGGTAAAACTAGTCGGTCAACGGTGTAGTCGATGGTTCCGTGCCTTTCCCCCTTGAGTTGTCCGCTCAAGTGTACCAGTCTAAAACGCCATAGAAACCTTACTCTGTTTAACTATGCATGCATCATGGTCAAACCTAGCCGAGTTAGTTATGTTATCCTCATAATGATTCTTTAAGATAGCATTGTCCAAAATACACCGGGTTTCCCTAGAACCCCAAACGGACATTGTCACATTCTGTGCATTTATTTGGAGAACTAAATGCTTGTTTGCCAATTGTTGATATTAAATAGTCGAGTCTGGTGGAGGAGAGGGCTTAACCTTTTGTCTTGCAGAAATATAAGGCAGAAAGTCACCAGATTTGGCATGGTCACCAACATCCACCCCAAACTGCTAAGCTGGTGGAAGGATTTTCACTCTAGTAATCAAACTCTTGTCCGGAAATATTTGGGGAACCTACCTTCTCTCCTGGAAATTCAACCCAACAACAAGATCATAGAAGATGCTACTTTGTTTGGGGATAGCGAGAGGTTTGTGTTATATTTCGGGGATATTGAAATGACACCCTTACTAGAAGAAATAGGAGGATTGGCCGGCATACCATGGGAAACTTCGGGTTTGTTGATGCCTGAGAACCGCAAGAGTAGGGTTTTTCTCAAGATGATAGGTTTGAAGAAAAATCCTAAAGTAGCATGCCTAAAAGACTCCTATATCCCTTTTGATTATTTGTACGAAAGGTACGGTCATAGCAAATCCTACCGTACCTATCCTGACGAGTTTTCCATCACATCATTGGGACATATTCACCGAAGGGTCTTTGTATTCATGTTTTGCTTCCTGGGATTGATCGTGTTTCCAACAAAGAAGGCAAGAATCCACACCAGACTAGCTATGTAACTAAAACTCTAATGGAGGAAATTGACGGGCAACCATTCAGCCTCGTGCCCATGATCATTATAGAAATATACCGAGCCCTAGAAAGGTGTCAACACTTCGAAGGATATAATTTGATACTTCAACTTTGGCTAGTGGAACATCTCCAAAAAGGTGAATACAGGAAAGAATTCCATCGAAGGGACTGGGATGAGCATCACTTTTCATCATCCAAAGTGAATGAATTACATGCCCAACATGTTTTTTCCAACCGTAGAATGCTAGAGAGTACGTCGAGCTCTTCGAAAATCTAACTGAGGACCAGGTACAATGGATGTTTGAGTGGTTTCCAACCGAGGAGTTCATCGTCCGATCCAGAGATGCACCTTTCTTAATACTAATCGGCTCAAGAGGAACGTACCTTTACGTACCTCTCCGGGTTATAAGACAAGCAGGTAAAAAGCAGGTTATACCCAGGGTCGACAAATGAGTCACTTCCGGGCCGACTTCCAGGATGATTATAGTCCTTACAACTGCCAGGCTCAACACACGTAGCACTATAAGATTGTCTTGGGAAGGGATACCATCGATCAAGATAATACCACGCTGGTTGTGCTCCCTATTATTGAGGCTGGTTGGAGGATAAGCATGATGGTCTGGGTCAACCTGGGTTTATTCAAGGTCACATGATCATAGATGAAAAGGACGAAGCACAGGTCAAGTATAACCAACTACGAAAGAGGATCCGGGAATTCGAAAGCGGGCATCGTGAGATACAATAAGCCAAACAAAAATTAATTGAAGAGTGGAAGGATATGGCTATCAGTGCCAACAAGTGACTAGGATAGTTGGAGCGAGGTATATAGAGTTGGAAAAGAAATTTCTCAAGAGGGCCGAAGACTGTCGGAATGCTAAAGGAAAAGAAGGCGGACATTGATAAGTTGGTATTTTACCAACTTATCTTGTCTTTAAACCTATACTTTTGCTGTGTTTGAGTGATAAAATCTTGTATTTGATGCCATTTACTTCTATTTTACAGGTTGTATATGATTTAGAAGTAATAGTGAAGAAACCAAGTGAAAACAAGTGAAAAGGAAGCTAAAATGGAAAAATGAAGTCTGCCCAGTTTTTACTCTTTGTGATCGCAATGAGTTGCATGCGATCGCATAAGCCAAGGAAGTAAAGAAATGTGAACGCATTAACACTATGCGAACGCATAGAAGAAAATGGGTATGGTCAGCTGCTGGTCAACAAGTCTATGCGAATGCAATGGACTATGTGCGATCGCATAGTTTGAGAAACCATCTCTATGCGATCGCAATGGCCTTTGTGCGATCGCATAGTGTATTTTCTGCGCAGTTCTGGGCAAAAATAGAATTTCACGTTTGTAATCCCCAACCATTTTTATACACGACCAAGCAGATATTTTGACGATCTTTGGCATATTTTTAGTTCTCATAGACTAGAGAGAACATTTTTGGAAGCTAGGGTTTTTGCACACACA
>MU776038.1:49568-61530 GCA_026770625.1 Nicotiana glauca | reverse complement strand
AATGATGCTCATGTTGGAGACCATTCTTGAAAATGAGGAGAAGCACAACTTTGCACTCGAGGACTTGAAACAAGGCTTGAATTACAATGATGAACACATCCGCACTTTGGAAGATCAAATGCAAATTTTGGTTGAGGCTCATTATGCCCACCAACTTGAGAGTGTGGAAGAAAGCCAAGAGGAGTCCAATTCCGAGGAAGAAAGTGAGCTTTACTTTGAGGAGTCAAGAATTGAACATCCGCCAACCGACTCCATGAGTACTAATGATGCCAAGAAAAATATGGAATTAGAGTCAACCGGTGTAAATGCAAATGTGGTTAAGATTGACTCTAGTTCAGGGGAAAATGAGGATGTCAAAGTCCAAGAAAAATTGCAAAGCGGAGGTTTGAGGTCACATTTCAAGCATTTTACAACGTTGGAATTGTGTGGTGATACGGGAGTTGAACTACACGAGTCAATAGAGGATTGCGAGGAGGAAAAACTCATACCATTCAATTTACAGTTTGAGAAAGCAAGAAAGCAAAATGACATTCCTCACTTGAGAGCCAAGAAGTGCAAAATGAAAAATTTAAGCATTGGCTCGGTCATAAACTTACCACCCCCTATCGCTCGTGGTCACAAGCTTGATTCTAAGCTAGGTGCCCAATTCATATCATCCAAGTGGCGAGAAAAGTGGTAATGTTGTTTGAGTCGTGCCACGACGTTAAATGCGTCGTTTGGTGGGAGGCAACCCATTGTTTTTAAAAAATTTTCGTCATTTTTGAAATTTTCTTTTTTGGAATATCTTAGAATATTATTTTTGACTAATCTGCCAAGTTTCAGATTTTTTGGAGTTGATTTGAGCAGGTCGGATGGATCCGGATGGCAAAAACCAGTAGTTGGTGCAAACATGCAGTGCAACAAACTGTTGCACTATGCGACTGCAGCATGACTATGCAATCGCATTGTTGTAGGTAAGAAACCCACTATGCGATCGCGTCTTTGACCAGTCAACTACCAGGGGACCATAATTTTACACTATGCGATCGCAGCTGCGCTATGCGATCGCATAGTGTCAGGTATGTTTGAAATTCCAAAAGATGCTGAAAACGCACAGTCCTCCCCCTTTTCTCAAAACAATAGACCCCTCATCCCTAACGCCCCAAATAATTCAAAGTGCCAAAATCTTCAAGTTTCTTGCAAATTTTCATCTCCATCCTCAAGGTATGTGATTTCTTCTCTCTCCTCTCAAACCTTTCATCTTCTTCTTGGTGTGATTTGTGAAATAGAAGAACACCCATGGTTAGTTGGTCATTATTGTTCAAATTTTAAGTGTTAAGTTGCAAATTAATGCTTAAATTGTTGTTTGTTTGCTGGGTGAGTTTGGTTGAGAGTGAGTGATTCTTTTGAAGAAAAATTTTGGGTGAAATCTGTGGCATTATGGTCTGAAATTGAGCACACAAAATTGGGCTCACAACATGTTTGTGAAAATGTCCAAAAGAACAAAATCTGGGCAGAACTGAAAAACCCTATGCGATCACATTGACTATTCTGCGATCGCATAGGGAAAAAAAATGCACTGAGAAAAATTGTACTATGCGATCGCAGCAATCCTATGCGATCGCATAGCACTAGAAACCTGGAACCTGAATTTGCACTATGCGATCGCACCGGTGCAATGCGATCGCATAGCTATAAGCCCAGCAGTGTTGAAAACAATAGCTTCACAAAATTTTGCCCGAATGCTTTCTGCCCTTTTTCTTTGGCCTAAATGCATTATAATACAGTGTATAAAGTACTCGTTCATGCGTTTAACAGTTGGTTATCATTTGTAGGTACTTTGTGCACAAAATGGCTTTGGAAAATGTTGAAAATGTTGGAAATATTGAACATATGCAAGCTCAACATGAAATTGAGGAGGAGTATTTTGATGCGGAGAAATTCATGGGAGCCGAATGTGAAAGAAATTATGACAAGCTCATGTCAAAGAGCATCGTCAAAGAATAGGGCATCCGTTTGGATAATGTTGAGGCTAAGATGCCGGAATTCTTCCAAAGACTGAATGAAAGTGGTTAGATATGCTTTGCTCCTGAATCAATTAGAGCGAACTACACCATAGTTCGCGAATTTTATGCCAACGCACTGAAGACTAATTTTCGTAGGGAGGTATTCACTATTGTCAAAGGCAAGCGGGTTGACTTTGGCCCTGAGGTAATTAATGCACATTACGGGCTTCCCAATTCTGACGATGAGGTATACAGGGCCAAATGAAGAGAGATGGGACCTCAGTGGTTGGTAGAAAAGCTTCATGGCGGGGTGGAGCCGACTTAGGTAAAAGTACATATAGGGGTTGATTCGCATGAGTTCACTGGGGAAGCCAAGATTTGGCTATCCCTTATCTGTACCAGGATTGTGCCAGCTCGAAATGAGACTGAAGTGACCCTCGAGAAGGCATGGATGATTGCTGCCATTATGGATGGCCTGCCAGTAAATGTAGGCCAACACATTGTGAGTGAAATTGAGGAAGCATGCAATGGAAGAACTAGAAGCCTGTTCTTTCCCTCATTGATCACTCAGTTGTGTTATGATGCGTGTGTGCTGACGGATCCAAATGATGTTGAGAAGGAGCCTACTATAGCAATCTATCCATTGCTTCGAAGAGGGGCAGCTGGGAAGAAGAAGAAGAGAAGGATCGATGTGTTGTCTCCTTCATTTGGGCAGTGTGACGAGTCTGCCGAGGGATCCGGTGGTGACCCCATAGCTTCAACAGGGTCCTTTGACCAAATGGGACCACTCCAGTCCGGTCCTCCCACTATGCGCCATATTTCCCATCAGGTCGCAGGTGTTGATGCTCACATTCGGTAGCTTGTTGCAGGTCTTCCCTCTGGACCATCTGATCCATCTATTCCATCTGGCGAGGGTGCTTCTACTGGGTCCGGTAAGAAGAAGCCACCGACCTTGAATGAGGTGGTGCGGGATCAAAAGGCAATCAAGACCAGATTAGAAGACCTGAGCCGGAGGCAAGTAAAGGTGGAGAGGCGACAGATGAAATTCAAAGAACATGAAAAGAAGAAGAGCAAATTTCTGTCGCGGATGATGCACAAGCTGAGTTCACTTTGTGGCTCACAGGATTCTGATGATGATGATGAGGAGGACCTGGAGCTCAAATTCCCTACTATCTCCAGCTCCGAGTGCAGTATTCAGGGAGCACTTTCCACCATTTTTCTCTATTATGGTTTGTTGCATTGGGGACATTGCAACATCTTTAGTTGGGGGTGGCTTCTTGTATAACTGTTATTGTGGCAGATTGGTATTGTAGTTATTTTCATTTTTATGTGATATATGAGTGTGTTTATTAGCCTTTTAATTTCTTAAAGTTTATATATATGATGTCTTAGTTACTTTAAGTTCTTAATGTTTGTTATTGGCTTCTTTAATTTTTTATTTTAGTTGTTTTATGTTAGTGGCAATATCCTTGGTTTTCTTTATACCACGGTTCTTTTTTCAAGGATGCCAATTTTCTTCTTGAACCGAGTAATTGTAAAAAAAAAAGTAATTGTCGACTTTTCCCGATGATGGATAGATTGACAACATTCTTAAGGGAATTAGTCTTGTAGTTAGGATTAGCGTTTGTTAAATTAGGAAAATAAATGGTTTGAGTTGGGGTTGGTGCCCATTGACCAAGTTGTGGCTTGCTTGGTACCAACATAATTTAAACCTTGTCATATGAATTTGTGTTTGTTGAAAAATAAAGCAATTGAAGTAGAAAAACGTCATGACCTTTTAGACTCAATTTTTGGCTCTTTAATTCACTAAATAGCTTTCTTTAGGCTATAGGTAACCTCTTTGAGTCATTTGTTCTAATTGGATTTTGGATTTGTATTCCACTTGAGTTTTCATGTGCCATGTGTGGTGAGATTTATTTGTGAGTTCTTTTGTAGTACTTGTGGTCTAGAACTTGCCCGGAATGTGCTTTAAGGCAAAATTATAGACTAACTTGGTTTGAAATGTGATATTAGGCCTTCCTTGGACCGCTAGTATACCTTAAATTTCCTATCCTTAAATATTTTCCCTAGTCAACCCATTTTGAGCCTTTAACCTTATTCTTTGGCAACCATATTACAAGCTTAAATCCTTTGTTCTTAATTGATCTAGCTTTTGAAACCCTACCTCCCTAAGTACTTTGAAAGTGTAAATATAGGCTAAAAGCCTAAGTTTGGGGGTTGAAGGTTGGAAAAGTTGTGAGATGGAAGTTGTTTGAAAAGGTGGAAGGTAGAAAAAAAATATATATGAAGTCTTCCTTGACTTAGAAAAAAAAAATTATATAGAATAAAGTGATAAAAAGTCGTGAATAAAGGGAAGACTAGGTGTGGAATGAAAAGTGAAGAAAGGATGGAAAATGTTTTTGAAGGAAGGGGACTTTTATTGTAAATATTGTAGTGCTTTGGGAGGTTTTTGAGTCACTTTAACCAAAATTTTGCCTTACCTTAACCAAAAGCCTAAATTACAACCCTTTAAGTCCTAATTGATTTTGAACCAAGTTGTCTACATTAGTGGAGGAATACATGAAGGGCAAGCCTATGGTACTACTTGTATGCATTTGAACATCTTTTTGAGAGAGAGTTAATTCTTTCCATTTTAAATCCCATTTTGTTTTGAAATTAAGATTTATGAGTGTGGGATCCTCTCTTAAATGTGAGGGCACATGAGATTTGAGTTGTGAATTTAATCCCTTTTTCAATTGGAAAGAATGACCAAAGAAATTTGATTGTGATAGAGAGGCAAATTTTGAAGCTTTAGTGTCATGACTTGATTGCTACTTTGATTTGCATTAGTGTTTGAGCACTTGATTTATGTGAAGTGCTTGATAATTCATATGCCTTGGAGTAGTTGTTGATACCAATCGAAGTCATACATTTGTGCTTAAAATAGACTTTATTTTTGGTTTGGCATGATGTAGATATATTGTTGAGTTAACCACTTGGGAAGAGATTTTGTTGCTTTCGTTGCTTGAGGACAAGCAATAGTTCAAGTTTGGGGGTGTGATAAGTTGGTATTTTACCAACTTATCTTGTCTTTAAACCTATACTTTTGCTATGTTTAAGTGATAAAATCGTGTATTTGATTCCATTTACATCTATTTTACAGGTTGTATGTTATTTAGAAGTAATAGTGAAGAAACCAAGTGAAAACAAGTCAAAAGGAAGCTAAAATGGAAAAATGAAGTCTGCCTAGTTTTTACTCTATGCGATCGCATAAGCCAAGAAAGTAAAGAAATGCGAATGCATTAACACTATGCGAACGCATAGAAGAAAAGAGGTCTGGTCAGCTGCTGGTCAACAAGCCTATGCGAATGCAATGGACTATGTGCGATCGCATAGTTTGAGAAACCATCTCTATGCGATCGCAATGGCCTTTGTGCGATCGCATAGTGTATTTTCTGGGCAGTTCTGGGCAAAAATGGAATTTCACATTTGTAATTTCCAAACCATTTTTATACACGACCAAGCAGATATTTTGACGATCTTTGGCATATTTTCAGTTCTCATAGACTAGAGAGAACATTTTTGGAAGCTAGGGTTTTTGCACACACACTTGGGTCTTGAAGATTGAAGCTTGTGGTTAAGATTTTCTTACCCATTTATGTTTATCTCTTCATCTCCTTGCTTTGTATTGAATATTTAAGTGTGTAGTATTTATTTCCAACACTTGAACCTTGTTTATGGAAGTATTCATATTTAAAGTGTGGATTAAATACCTTGTTGTGCTTATGTATTGAATGATTTTTATATATTTATGAAGTGAGTTATTGTTACTTTAATTATTCTTGTTGTTTAATGTTTCCAAAGGTATTAGCTAATCCTAGGACTCGCCCATTAACTCCGAATTGATTTTGGGAAAAATAGTTTGGGGTTGGGAAAGATTAATTAACAAGAACTTGAGGCGTTAACCCTCATTTTATAGATTCTACCTAGGGATAGGATTGAACTACTTGTAGCCTTCCGGGTGTGCTTAATCTTCTAATTGTGATTAGGGATAATTCAATTAGGAAGTCTTGTTAGTTTTCGGAAGAAGCTAATTAAGAATTATTATCCGTGGCTAATTAACATAAACTCGCTCATATTTGTAAAATCATGAAATACATTGGATCGTTACTTGAGTGTAATTCCCGATGCATTCATACTTGTAGCCATTGATCATTTTACTTGCTTTCTAGGTTAGTTTACATTTCCGCATTTAGATATAAAATATTTTCCAATCAAAATTCTTAGTGTTTGGCATTGCGCAACTAGCGATAATTTTCTTACATGCCTAATCGCCTGCACATTGTTCTCTGTGGGATTCGACTCCGACTCATAGTTGGGTAAATTATATTGCTGCGACCATGTCTATTGATTTTTAGTAGTGGATTTGGACCTCACCAGACATCTGGCCAGAGCCTACCTGTTGTTGGGATTGCGCGAGTTAGTGAAGCTGTTCGATGGATCCACAGACGCCGAATTTGGGGAATGTCATTCTGGGACCAAATAGATAGGAGTTTTCATTTTACTTTATAAAATGTAATAAGGCCAATGGCCACTAGCAACTTTTATTTCCTGTTATTTAGTGTCGATTTAGGATTCATCTACTTTTTTTATCAATGAAATGAGGCATTTAGCATTCCAAGTTCTCCAAATCCACTTGTCGCTAGGCCTACCTCGGGCATAAAGAGGTCCCCAAATTAGGACATGCTTTACATTCCTGCACTGTATGTTTAAATATTGCAACATTTTTATATAATCCTCACTGACTTGCTACCTTTTATTTTTTTGTTTATTCCCCTCCCTAAAGGTTAGTTCGTGAACTCTAGCAACATCATCCTATTTCACGAGATCTAGGGGCCCTTCACCTACTCCTCCTCTTAGTCCTGTCAGACATAAGAACAAAGGGAAGATGGAAAATTTGAACAATTCCAGAAAAGAGAATTCAACTAAACTGGTAGAGGTCACTCATGGTCACGAAACTTTGGTTCCCAAAGAAAATACATCCCAACTGGAACAAAAGCTGCTGAAATTTCAAGAAGAACTTGACCAAGTTCAGAATCTGGCAAATCTGTATTTTTGCCTCACCACTCCAGATGTTAATTTTCCCAAATGCTTAGAATCATGTACCTCCACAAAATATCCCAAAGCAACAAAACCATCTAGGAATAGCAATTGGGGTAGGGCGGGGTGGGGCAGAGCAACCTTTGACCCACTAAGATTTTGACCTGCCCTGCCTTGTCCCATTTAGCCTTGTTCCAAAATTTTGCCCTGCCCTGCCTTATTAAGCCCTGCCCCGCCCTGCCCCGTTTAGATTTATTTTCATTTTTTTTTCATTTCCCAGTAAATACTTTGTTTTGAAGATTTTTTCTTTTCAAGAAACATGTGATTACCTCTTCTTATTTGTTTTTGTCTCCAAAACCATTTAATATAACATATACACACTAGCTATTTTTTAAACTATCAGCATATTTTTACATAGCAGGTCACTTACTATATTTTTTTGGTTGTAAAATTATAATAACTATAGACAATTAACTCCATTAAAAGTCATAATCTTAGCAAGATGGTGTAAAAAACACTACTGCTATGAGACACTAAAATTAAATAAGTTGTCTCTAGCAACTTGAGCATATGGATCTAATGGTATGCACAATATGAGCTTTGGTACTTCTTACCATAAAATTGACATGCAAGTTTAAAAAGAAAAGGTTTAAAAAAAAGATCCATCCTTTAAAGGTATTATCCCAAATTTGTGTCTGTTACATCCTCTAGCTACTTCAATATCAATTTATGAAAGAAAAGAAGACATGGACAATAAAGTAAGCAAGGGGTTGACCTACAACATGCCCTGCCCCATTAAAAATTTTCAAAAATATAGTTTTGCCCAGCCCTGCCCTGCCCCATTTACATATTTACCTGCCCTGCCCCGTTTACTGTTTGCCTCGCTCCGCCCCGCCCCTCCCCACCCCAATTGCCATCCCTAAAACCATCCCACTCCTCATCACTACTGTAACACCTACCATACCTCAAATAACACCGCATTAATCATCCCAGAACTCAAAAACTCCACAAATGGCCACTGCCACACCCAACATAATACCACCATCTACGTGGAGACTGTGCCGCACTCTACCCAAGCCATCTCAAGCACACCCAAGTCTGATGATAAGGACTTGCTCATCAGAAACCTAGCTGAAGAACTTAAAAAGTTGACTAGCAGAATTCAAGGTGTTGAAGGTAGTAAGGGAATTGAGGGGCTAAACTACGAAGATCTTTGCATACAGCCTGATGTCGAGCTGCCCGAGGGGAACAAGCCTCTTAAGTTCAAAATGTTTGATGGTATAGAAGATCCAAGGTCCATTTGAGAACATACTACGACAAATTGGTTAGAGTAGGAAAAGACGATAAAATCAGCATGAAGCTTTTCATGAGAAGCTTGAAGGGAGATGCTTTATCTTGGTACATCAGCCAAGATCCAAAGAAATGGTCGAACTGGGTAAGCATGGCGTCTGATTTTATGGACAGATTCAGGTTCAACATGGAGAATGCACCAGATGTGTTATATATTCAAAATCTGAAGAAGAAGTCCACAGAAACCTTCCGCGAGTATGCTACTCATTGGAGGTCCGAAGTTGCTAATGTTAGACCTACCTTAGAAGAAGAACAAATGAACAAATTCTTCATCCGGGCCCAAGACTCATAGTATCATGAGAGGCTGATGATGATCGAGAGCTATAAATTTTCTGACATTATCAAACTAGGAAAGAGGATCGAAGAGGGAATCAAAAGCAGTATGGTTACAAATTTCGAGGCCTTTCAAGCTACAAACAAGGCCTTACAGGTAGGCGGTGTGTCCAAGAAAAGGGACGTAGGAGCCGTAATGGTGGCACGGAGAACCAAATCTCCCATCAAATACCAAACTTACCCAATGCCTCCACTCACATATCAGCCTACTCCAAACTACCAAGCACCCTCACCCTTTTACCAAGATCCACCACCCACTTATCAATCACCTCCCACATATTAGCCTACTTCACCCAAATATTCCCCACCAGCACATGTTTACCAAGACTATAACACTCACCATCCACTACCAATCCCCACCTCCACGCCAAAACTTCCCTAGACCTCAACCATACTTTGACCGAAAGCCCCCAAAACAATACACGGCTATTGCTGAACCTATCGACTATCTATATGAAAGACTCAAAGCTACTGGTTATGTCACCCCTATCCCTACTGCTCCTGAGAATCGTTCCCAATGGGTTAGTCCAAACAAATCCTGTGCATACTATTCCGGCATGAAAGGACACATCATTGACGAATGCCGCTCTCTGAAAGATAAGATCCAGACTTTAATTGATAACAAGATTATTATGGCAAAGGAGCCTGCTCCAAATGTCCGTAATAACCCTCTTTCAAATCACAAGGGTGGAGGCGTTCACATGATTGAAATAGATGATGATTGGGACACCAAAGGATCGATCGGTTTAATCATAGAGAGTGACAATCCAAAGAAGCCAATAGTCACCCTTAATCCGATTGTAGTCTAGATTCAGCCCTCTAGGGACGCCGAGGTAAATATGTCCATGTCACTTGAGTTTGAAGCACCATCCTCTACCAAGACGCTAGAAACGATTGAGGTTGAATTCAGGTCGCCAGTAAATGCACCTACACCCTTCGAAGTTGCAGTTTTACCACCCAAGTTGCATGCTCCGTTCGGAGTAAAATAGCCACGCCAATTCCAGTGGCAATGTCTCCTGTAACACTATTCCATGCAAATTCCATGCCTTGGGACTACACAGCCGAGGCAAGAAGAAAATTAAAGGTCATGTTCGAAGAAGCTGTTGCGGCACAGGGTATGATGAGAACTGGTAGGGTTTATACCCCGGAACATCTGGCTTAGTCAAGCAAGCAGGCCTCTAGTCGGCCAACCATCACTGAAACCGGGCTTGATGATCTCTTGAGAAAGATACAAGCCAAAGAATACTCGGTCATTAATCAGTTGAACAAAACACCGGCACAAATGTCTATCCTTGCTTTGCTACAGAATTTTGATGCATAGAAGAATGCCCTATTAAGGGGGCTGAGTGAGGCATATGTACCTAGAAACATTATCGGCTGAGAGATGGCTAACATGGTAGGCACAGTATTAGAAAGTCATAAGATCACTTTCCATGAAGATGAGCTGCCACCAGAAGGGTTGAGTCGCAAGAAGGCTTTGCACATCACCGTGCAATGCAAAGATTATTTTATCACCAGAATACTGATTGATGGAGGGTCCAGCCTCAATATTTGTCCGTTGGTAACACTCAGGACATTGGGAAAGAGATTGCATGAGATCAAGGATGGGGCCATCAACGTCAAAGCTTTTGACGGTTCCCAAGGGTCTACCATTGGGGAAATTAGCATGTGTATGCAAATGGGGCCTACTTGGTTTGATGTTGATTTTTAAGTGATAGACGTGCTGGCATCTTACAATCTGTTGTTGGGACAACCATGGATTCATATCGCTGGGGCTGTAACATTAACACTATATCAAGAAGAGAAATTTGAGTGGAAACACCAAGAGGTGACCATTCACGACGACTGTACAAATCCCATATACAGTCGCCAGACCATCTCGGCAATCAGAGGCACAAGAAAGATAGGTGGGGAGACCTATCACCACATCGAGTGAGTCAACACTGTTGACAAGGAAAAATGGTGGGACAACAAAATTAAAAGCATATTGAACTGGAGCGGATACGAATCTGGCAAAGGGCTTGGCAAGAACCTCCAAGGAATCGCTAAGCCTATCAAATTAACGAAATATGGCACCACCTTCGGTCTGGGATATGGGTATACCTGGAAGGAATTCAACAACTGGTTGCCACCATGGTGCGGTTCTACTATCTGTTGGAGCATCCAACACCACGCTTGGAACAGACTTTCCAACCGGCCGAAGTTATCTATGGGTTTGAAGAAGAGGAAGCACTGGTAGTAGTGAGGAATTTGTTCCTGGAAGACGATGATATGGATTGTTGTGTCATTTTCGAGGAGGAGGGGGAGGAAGGCCCTTCCATACAGGTTGTAAGCAGAGGAGCATGCCTCAATAACTTGACCATCAGAACCACCAGAGCCCGGCGTGCCTCGAGGTAGCAAGGCTGAACAAGCATCATGCATTATCTTTTATTTTTACTAGTTAACTTTCCTTTCGCATTTTTTTTAACTTTCGTAACAAAATCTTCAATGTTCAAAACAGTTATGGAATTTATCAAAGCATTTCGATTTTCCTTATAAATCAACACTCTTATTTGTTTTCTCTCATTAATTTACTTATATAGCATTACTATTACTCATCTTGATGAACCAATGACTGAGACATGCAATGAGACAACGTAACAAACAGACATGGATTCAGACAAAGATGACATACCAAAAGAGATTATTAAGGAAGTTGAGAATTTTAAAAATAGATCTAAGTCCAACCTGGACGAGACTGATATTGTTAACTTAGGAGATGCAGAAACTGTCAAAGAAACACGTATCAGCATTCACTTATCACCATCAGAAAAGGAAGAATACACAGAATTTCTAAGAGAGTATGAGGAAATATTTGCCTGGTCGTACGATGACATGACTGGTCTATATACATCTATTATGGCACACAAACTGCCAATCGATCAGACATGTCCACTGGTAAAGCGGAAGCTCAGAAATGTAACGACCCGATCGGTCGTTTTGAGTACCAGCGCTATGTTCAGCATTCAGAGGCCATGAACAGCTTCATTTCAGGTATTATGACTTGTACGCGTTGTTGGAGTTAAATTTCAAGAAGTCCAGAGTTGATTTGGGAAGAGAATTCTCATTTTGAAAGCTTAAAGTTGAAAGAATGAGCTACGATTTGAATTTCAAGTAAACGACCTCGGAATCGGGATCTGAAGGTTCCAGCAGGTTTGTATGATGATTTCGGACTT
>MU776038.1:5679-39429 GCA_026770625.1 Nicotiana glauca | reverse complement strand
TTTCCCTCATTTCTCACTTCATGGGACGAATTTTGGAGAGCTTCAAAGAGGGGTTTCATCATCTATGTTAAGGTAAGTCATCCCCATTACTTTTGAGTTAAATAAATTGATTATGTATGAGATTAAGCATGGAAATTAGCGTAAATATTGGGGTTTTGATTGGAAACCTAGAAAATTATAATCTTGGATTTTAGCCACGATTTTGAGTATGGAATTAGGAGAAAATCATATATTTGAGTTCCTAAGATCATGGGTAACCTTTGTCTTCGAGAAATTTTGGATTTCCGGGCATGTGGCCCCGAGGGCATTTTGGTCATTTCACTAAACGAAGTTGGGAATTCGTATAATCTGAATTGTTAACAAGTATTTGAGTATATTCTCATTAGTTTGTTGTTAATTGGCTAGTTTGGGTGCATTGTGCTTTGGTTCAAGCCTTCGGAAGGATGTAGAATGCCGGTGGCAGGTCTTCGGAGCGAGGTGAGTCTCCTTTCTAATTCTGTGAGGGGGAAATTACCCCATAGGTGAGTTAAATTGATTATGTGCTCCTAGTTGTGGGGGCTACATGCACATGAGGTGATGATNAGATTAAACATCATTCCTGAATTGTTAAACAGAGAATTTGCTTATTTGGATAATTATTCCTCGATAAAATTCTAATTGGCTATCTGAGCATGTATATTATGTGTGCCGCGTCGCATGGGTGATTCGCGAGCGGGGTAATAGATCACATTAAATTAATAATTGGATTTTCTAAATACTTAAGCTTCAGTTTTCTCAAATTAATAAAGAGAATTGACTTTTTCCTAGATATTTACTCCACGTTGACTTCCTGACTGATTATCTGTTTGTGTGTGTTTATTTTGGAACGGGCCGAACGCCTCGGCAGATTAATAGATGCATCTATAGGCGCGTCGTTGACCCTCGGCAAGTGCACATTTATTTCTGTTAGATCGGGCCATCGCCTCGGTATGATTTGCGCATGCCTGTGTTGTTGCCTGAACTTAATCAAGTTATTATTGCTCTTTTGTGGCTTAAACATATTTGGATTATGTTTTAAAGAGAAGTTCGGGAAATTTTCCTATGAAAGAACTACGTCTTTATTTGTTTCCTCTAATTGATTAGAATCATGTCTATAAAGAATAAATCCACGAATTTATATGTGTAATGAGGATAAATGATCATTGGACCATTATAGTGTGTCAAAGTTGGCCATCTCGTCTCTACCCCTTCGGGATTAGGCGAGACACTCAACTGAGTACACGTTGATTACGTACTCATACTACACTTCTGTGCATTTTTGTTGCACATGTATATATGCAGCTCTAGCACCCTACTGGGCACAGCATCACAGACGATTCGGGAACTAGGTAAGTTGCAGTATTCAAGGCGGCCCGCAGCTTTTAAAGTCCCTTCTAGTAATTGTATTTCTTTCCTGTCTATTGTATTCCGGACGGATGTTATGTTGTATTTTACTTCTCTTATCAGTAGTCGCTCATATACTTGTGACACCGGGTTTCTGGGAGGGTTTACAACAGATTTGTTCTATTTACTATTATTAAAATTTGAATTCTAGTAGTGAATTTTTATTTATAAAAAATTGGGAGGAAAAACCTTAGATTTTTAAAAGTATTAAAAGAGGAATTAATTGATGAGTTAGTTGGCTGGCCTGATAGAAATGTCCGGCGCCACCACGACCCTTAGTGCATTTTGGGTCGTGACAAATTTCAAGCCTGATATGAGTTTAAAAAACAAGAAAGAAGTCACCAAGTAGGTCAAAGCCAAGGTTCTCAGGGGTAGTAGAATACCCGACATGGTTAGCTAACATTGTGCTAGTGCCAAAGAAGGACGGGAAGGTTAGAGTCTGTGTCAACTTTCACACAACAATAGCTTGGCCGGGAACCACACTAGTGGATCCTGAGGGGTACCTAACACCTTCCCCCTGGGATAATTTCAAGCCCTTACCCAATCTCTGGTTATCCAACTTTAACCCTTCTTATGTCCTAATGCACTTAAATTATTAGGTGGCGACACTTCAATCCCAAAACCCAATTCCCAAAAGGGAACGAGTTGTTCTCCCAAATGTCATAAACCCGATTTTGCGAGGAAAAGGGGGCACAACAGCATTGCGACTCTGTTGGGGACTTCTTTTAGGATTTTACCATTTCAAGCTATTACTGTGACTTTAAATTTCTTATATTCCTTTACTTGTTAAATCTCTTTAAGCATTTAATTCCCTCTTCTACTATGAAACTGACTTGTCTTTTTGTTTCTTTCCCTTATTTCTTTTACTGCATTCCAGTATTACTGTTTTAAATTATTGTAATTATTATTTTTATGAACGTGCAAATACGTGGCAACTTGTTTTAATTATTTCATAAGCATATTTTCAACATCATATTCCACTCGTGCCCAACAAAATACCATAGCACCGCTGATAATGAGTGGTTGCGCTCTTCTGATATTATCACCCCCTAAATCCGGCAAAGGCATATTTCGCGCCTTTCCCTCTTGTGTTGTCCGCTCAAGGGTACCAGTCTAATGCCCCATAGAAACCTTACTCATGTTTAATTGTGCATGCATCATGGTCAAACCTAGCCGAGTCAGTTATGTCGACCGTATAATGATTCTATAAGATAGCCTTGTCCAAAGTCCACTACGTTTCCCTAAAATCCAAACAAACACTACCACGTTTTGTGCATTTATTTGGAGAACTAAATGCTTCTATGCCAATTATTGATATTTAGTAGTCGAGTCTGGTGGGGGGTAAGGGCATAACCCTTTGTCTTGCAGAAACATGAGGCACGAAGTCCCCAGATTCGGCATGGTCACCAATATCCACCCAAAAGTGCTAAGCTGGTGGAAGGATTTTCACTCTAGTGATCAGACTCTCATCCGGAAATATTTGGGGAACCTAGCCTCTCTAGGAAATTCAACCCAACAACAAAATCATAGAAGCTCCTACTCTATTCTAGAATTGTGATAGGTCTGTGTTCCACATCGGAGACAATGAGATGACACCCCTGCTCGAGAAACTAGGAGGACTGGCTGGCATACCATGGGAAACTCCGGGTTTTAATGCCGAAAAATTGCAAAGGTAGAGGTTTTCTCAAAATGATAGGTCTAAAGAAGAATCCAGACTTGACATGTTTGAAAGAGTTGTACATTCCCTTTGACTACTCGTACGAGAGGTACGGTCACATCAAATCTTACCATACTTATCCTGATGAGTTCGCCCTTACATCATTAGGGCATATTCACCGAAGGGTATTTGTCTTCATGATCTGTTTCTTGGGGATGATAGTATTTCTAATGAAGAAAGAAAGGATCCATACCAGGTTAGCTATGGTTACAAAACTCTAATGGAAGGAATTGACGGACAACCATTCAATCTCGTACCAATGATCATCCAAGATATATACCGAGCCCTAGGAAGGTGTCAACAAGGAGTCAAGCACTTCGAGGGTTGTAATCTGCTACTTCAACTCTGGCTCATGGAACATCTTCAACAGGGTGAATACCGATAGGAGATCCATCAAAGGGACTGGGACGATCATATCGTTTTTCATCACCCAAAGCGAATGAATTACATTCCCAACATGTTCGCCCAACCGGAGAACGCTAAAGAATGGGTTGAACTCTTCGAAAATCTGACTGAGGACCAAGTACGATGGATGTTCGAGTGGTTCCCAACCGAGGAGTTCATCGTCCGATCCAGGGACGCACCTTTCCTAATACTAATAGTCTTAAGAGGAATGTACCCATACATACCTCTTCATGTTATGAGACAAGTGGGTAGGAAGCAGGTTATACCAAGGGTTGAAAAGATGAGTCACTTTCGAGCTGATTTCCAGATTGACGATAGCCCTTACAGGTGCCAGGCTAAGCATTTGTGGCATTGCAAGATTGCCTTGGGAAAGGACAACATCGAACCAGACAGATACCGTGCAGGTTGTGCTCCCTATTATTCAGCCTTGTTGAAGGACAATCACAATAGTCTAGGTCAACCCGGGTTTGTTCGAGGTCACAGGGTCACCAATGAAAAAGCTGAAGCACAGGTCAAGTACAATCATCTGCAAAAGAGAATCCGAGAATGCAAAAATGAGCACCGCGAGATATAGGAAGCCAATCAAAAACTAATTGAAGAATGGAAGGATATGGCTGTCAGTGCCAACAAGCGATTGGTCTATTTGGAGCGAGGTATAGTAGAGTTGGAAAAAAAGCTTCTGAAAAGGGTTGAAGACTGCCAGACTGCCGAAGGAAATGAAGGCGGACATCTGGCCAGAGCTTACTTGCTACTAGGAATGCGCGAACTAGGGAAGCTGTTCGATGGAGCCAATGATGTCGATTCTGGGGAAGGTCCCTCTTGGACCAAATAGATAGGAATTTTTATTTCCGCTTTATAGAATGCAATAAGGCCAATGGCCATTAGTGATTTTTAATTTCTTGTTATTTTAGTATCGTTTTGGGATATGTCTACCTTTTATCAATGAAATGAGGCATTTAGCATCCTAAGTTCTCCAAATTAACTTGTCGCTAGGCCTACCTCGGGCACAACGAGGTCCCCAAAATTAGGACATGCTTTATATTTTAGCACTATGTGTTTAAAATATAGCAATATTTCTCCTAATGCTTTTCACTGACTTGTTACCTTTTATTTTTACTTTTTGTTTATTCCCCTCCCTAAAGGTTAGTTCGTGAGCTCTGACAACGTCATCATATATTATGACATCCAGGGGCCCTCCACCTACTCCTCCTCCCAGTCATGTCAGACACAAAAACAAAGGAAAAATGGAAGATTCGAACAACTCAGATGAATAGATAGAGGTCATTCATGGCACTTTGGTCCCCATGGAAAATGCATCCCAGCTAAAACAAAAGTTGTTGAAGTTTCAGAAAGAACTTGATCAAGTCCGTAATTTTGTAAGTCTATCATTTTCCCTCACCACTCCTGGGGTTACTTTCCCAAATACTCAGAATCATGCACCTCCGTAAAATATCCCAAAGCAACAAAACCATCCTGCTTCTCACCACCACTGCAATACTTTCCATACCACCCTACTGATCATCCCAAAATTCCAAAACTCCACAAATGACAACTGCCACACCCAACACAATACCCCCATCTATGTGGAGACTGTGCCACCCTCCACCCAACCCATCTCAAGCACACCCGAGTCCAATGATAAGGACTTGCTCATTAGAAATTTGGTGGAAGAGCTTAAAAAGTAGACTAGCAGAATTCAAGGCATTGAAGGTAGTAAAGGAATTGAAGGGCTAAAATATTGAAGATCTGTGCATACAGCCCGATGTCAAACTTCCCGAGGGGTACAAACTCCCAAGTTCGAAATGTTTGATTGTACGGGGGATCCTAGGGTCCACTTAAGAACATACTGTGAGAAGCTGATCGGAGTGGGAAGAGACAAGAAAATCTGTATGAACCTTTTCATGAGGAGCTTGAAGGGAGACGCCTTATCTTAGTATATTAGCTAGGATCCGAAGAAGTGGTCAAATTGGCTAAGCATGGCATCCGATTTTATGGACAGATTCAAGTTCAACACGGAGAATGCACCAGATGTGTTCTATATTCAAAACTTGAAGAAGAAATCTACAGATACCTTCCGTGAGTATGCTACTCGAAGGAGGTCAGAAGCTGCTAAGGTTAGGCCTGCTTTGGAAGAAGAGCAAATGAACAAATTCTTCGTTCGGGCCCAAGACCCACAGTATTATGAGAGGCTGATGCTGATCGAGAACCACAAGTTTTCTGACATTATCAAGCTAGGAGAAAGGATCAAGGAAGGCATCAAGAGTGGTATGGTTACGAAATTTGAAGCCTTGCAAGCTACCAATAAGGCTTTACAGTCTGGTGGCGCGCACAAGAAAAGGGACGTAGGTGCTGTAATGGTTGCACAGAGAAGCAAATCCCCTATCAAATACCAAACATACCCAATACCTCCAATCACATATCAGCCTACCCCAAATTACCAAACACCCTCACCCTCTTACTATACTCCACCACCCATGTATCATTCATCTCCACCTCCCGCATATCAGCCCACTTCACCCAAATACCCCCAACCAGCACATGTTTACCAAGCATACAACACCCAACCATCACACTATCAATCACTTCTCCCATATCAAAACTTCCCTAGACCTCGACCATATTTCGATCGCAGACCTCCCAAACAGTATATCACCATTGCTGAACCAATTGACCAGCTGTACAAAAGGCTAAAAGTTGCTGGTTATGTCACCCCTATCCCTGCTATAACCCCCAAAAACCCTTCACAGTAGGTCAATCCAAATAAATCCTGTGCATACCATTCTGACATGAAAGGACATACAATTGATGAATGCGACTCTCTGAAGGATAAGATCTAGACCTTGATTGACAACAAGAATATTATGGGAAAGGAGCCTGCTCCGAATGTTCGCAATAACCCTCTGCCAGACCACAAGGGCGAAGGTGTTCACATGATCGAGATAGAGGGTGACTGGGACCCCAAGGGATTAATCGGTTTAATCACAGAAGACGGCGATCCAAAGAAGCCAGTAGTTACCCCTAATCCGATTGTGGCCCAGATTCAGCCTTCTGGGGATGCCGAGGTAAACATGTCCATGACACTCGAGTTTGAAGCGCCATCCTCTGCAAAGATGCCAGCGCCGATTGAAGTTGAGTTTATATCACCAGCAAACATACCTACACCCTTTGAAGTTGCAGTTTTACCGCCTAAGGGGCCTGCTTCGTTCAGAGTAGAGATAGTTTCCCCAATCCCAGTGGCAATGTCGGCAGTAACACCATTCCACACAAAGGCCATACCTTAGGACTATACATCAGAGGCCAGAAGAAAGGGGAAGGTCAAGTTTGGGGAAGCCGTTGCGACACATGGTATGACAAAAACTGGCAGGGTTTATACCCTGGAGCATTTGGATAAGTAAAGCAAGCAGGCCTCTAGTCGGCCAACCATCACTAAAACCGGGCCTGACAACCTCTGGAGAAAGATAAAAGCCAAAGAATACTTAGTCATTGATCAGCTGAACAAAATACCGGCAAAGATTTCTATCCTTGCTTTGCTACAAAGCTCTGATGCACACAAGAATGCCTTGTTAAGAGTGTTGCATGAGGCATATGTACCAAGTAACATCACCGGCGGAGAGATGGAAAACATGGTAGGCCAGGTATTGGAAAGTCACAAGATCACTTTTCACGAAGACGAGCTGCCGCCAGAGGGGTTGAGTCATAACAAGGCGTTGAACATCACCGTCCAGTACGAAGATTATTTTATCACTAGAATCCTGATTGACGGAGGATCCATCCTCAACATCTGTCCGTTGGTGACACTAAGGACATTAGGAAAGGGGTTGCATGAGATCAAGGATGGGGCTATCAACGTCAAAGCTTTCGACGGATCCCAAAGTTCTACTATTGGGGAAATTAGCTTGTGTTTGCAAATGGGGCCTACTTGGTTTGATGTTAATTTTCAAGTGATAGACGTGCAGGCATCTTACAATCTATTGTTGGGATGACCATAGATTCATGCCGCTAGGGCTGTAGCCTCAACACTACACCAGGAAGTGAAGTTTAAGTGGAATCACCAAGAGGTGATCATTCACGGCGATGGTAGCAATCCCATATATAGTCGCCAGACCATTCCAGCAATTGGAGGAAGAAGAAGGGTTTTCTTATAAATCTTACTCTTATTTTTTTCTCTCATTACTTTACTTATATAGCATTACTATTACTTATCTTGATGAACCAATGTCTGTGACATTGAACGAGACAACGCAGCAAACGAACATAGATTCAGAGGAAAATTATATACTGGAAGAGATTGTTAAACAAGTTAGAATTTTGACGATGACAGACCTAAGTCCAATTTGGACGAGACTGAGATTGTTAACCTGGGAGATCTAGAAAACATCAAAGAAATACGAATCAACGTTCATTTATCACCATCAGAAAAGGAAGAATACACAGAGTTTCTAAGAGAATATGAGGACATATTCCCCTGGTCGTACGATGACATGACTGGTCTGAGTGCATATATTGTGGCTCACAAATTGCCAACTGATCCAACCTGTCCACCAGTAAAATAGAAGCTCAGAAAATTCAAGCCAGATATGAGTTTGAAAATCAAGGAAGAAGTCACTAAGCAGGTCAAACTAAGGTTCTCATGATAGTAGAGTATCAAACATGGTTAGCCAACATTGTGCCAGTACCGAAGAAGGACGGGAAGGTTAGAGTCTGTGTCGACTACCGGGATCTCAACCAGGCCAATCCAAAGGATGACTTCCCCTTGCCAAACATACACATACTGATTGACAATTGCATCAAGCACGAGTTGCAATCATTTGTAGATTGTTTCACGGGGTATCATCATATCTGGATAGATGAGGAAGATGCTGAGAAAACGGCTTTTATTATGCCATGGGGAATTTACTACTACAAGATGATGTAATTTGGGTTAAAGAATACAGGGGCCACCTACATGAGGGCATGACTACCATTTTCCATGATATGATACACAAGGAGATCAAAGTATATGTGGATGATGTCATTATCAAGTCCAAGAAAGTCACTGATCACATGGAAGATTTGAGAAATTTTTTCAATAGACTGCGAAGGTACAACCTGAAACTGAATCCCCCAAATGTACATTCGGGGTTCCAGCTAGAAAATTGCTTGGATTCATTGTGAGACACCGGGGAATAGAACTGGATCCATTGAAGATAAAAGCCATTCAAGAATTGCCACCTCCAAGGAACAAGAAGGACGTAATAAGTTTCTTGGGGAGACTCAACTACATCAGTCGGTTCATAGAACAATCTACAATTATTTGCGAGCCGATCTTCAAGATGTTAAAGAAGGATGCCTCCACCAAATGGACTGATGAATGCTAGAAAGCTTTCAACAGGATCAAGGAATGCTTATCAACACCACTAGTCTTAGTCCCGACTGAGCCAGGTAGACCTTTGCTACTCTACATTGCAGTGTTAAATGGTGCCTTCGATTGTGTCCTAGGGTAGCATGATAAAATGGGAAAGAAGGAACAAGCCATTTATTACCTCAACAAAAAGTTCACTCCGTACGAAGCCCGGTATTCTCTATTAGAACGCACCTATTGTGCTCTAACTTGGGTGGCTCAGAAGCTGAGGCCCTACTTCTGTGCCTATACTACATATCTCATATCAAGGATGGATCCTTTAAAGCATATCTTTCAGAAGCCCATGCCCACTGGGAAGCTAGCAAAGTGGAAAATCCTGTTGAGTGAGTTCGACATCGTCTACATAATGTAGAAAGCAATCAAAGGACAGGCACTAGCAGATCACCTTGCCGAAAACCTTATGGACGGAGACTACGAACCCCTGAAAACGTATTTTCTGGATGAAGAGGTATCATTTATAGGAGAAGATATTGTAGAGTCCTATGACGGTTGGAGAATATTTTTCGATAGAGCAGCGAATTTCAAAGGAGTTGGCATGGGGGCAGTCCTAGTATCACAAACTGGTCAGCATTATCCGGTGTCCGCCAAACTCAGGTTTCCATGCACCAACAATATGTTCGAGTATGAAGCCTGCATCTTAGGGCTCAAGATGGCCATTGACATGAACATCCAAGAGTTGCTAGTAATTGGGGACTCATACCTACTCATACATCAGGTACGAGGAGAATGGGTGACCAAGAATTCCAAGATACTCCCTTATCTGCACCATGTGCAGGAGTTGAGAAAGAGGTTCACAAAGACAAAGTTTCAGCATGTTCCTAGAGTCCAGAATGAGTTTGTCCATGCATTAGCTACCCTGTCGTCCATGATACAGTATCCAAATACGAACTTCATTGATCCTATTCCAATGAAGATCCATGATTAGCCAGCCTACTGTGCTCATGTCGAAGAAGAAGCAGATGGAAAACCTTGGTTTCACGACATCAAGGAATATTTGGAAAAAGGAGAATACCCAGAGCTTGCAAATACTACTCAAAAGCGCACACTTCGAAGATTGTCCAACAATTTCTTTCACAGCGAAGGAATCCCTTATAGGAGGACTCCGGATTTGGGATTACTAAGGTGTGTTGACGCAAAAGAAGCATCTAAACTGCTAGAGGAAATTCATGCGGGGATCTTGGTCCGCATATGAACGGCTTTGTGTTAGCCAAGAAGATACTTCATGCTGGTTACTTTTGGATGACCATGGAAACGGACTGCATCCAGTACGTCCGAAAATGCCACCGCTGTCAAATACATGCAGACATGATAAAGGTACCTCCAAATGAGCTTAATGCAACAAGCTCGCCATGACCGTTCGTGTCTTGGGGAATGGATGTTATTGGACCAATCGAACCTGCCACTTTCAATGGGCATAGATTCATCCTAGTGGAAATTGATTATTTTACCAAATGGGTCGAAGTAGCATTCTACAAAGTAGTGACCAAGAAAGTCGTGGCAGACTTTGTCCACGACTGTATTGTTTGTCTATTCGGTATCCTGGAGTCAATCATTACTGATAATGACTCTAACCTCAATAGTGACTACATGAAAGCCATATTTGAAACCTTCAAGATCAAACACAAGAATTCTACAGCCTACAAGCCTCAAATGAACGGAGTTGTAGAAGCCGCCAATAAGAATATCAAGAAGATACTGAGGAAAATGATGGAAAAGCATAAACAGTGGCACGAGAAGCTTTCATTTGCTTCATTAGGGTACCGCACCACAGTCCACACATTAACTGGGGAAACTCCCCATATGCTGGTTTATGGTACAAAACCCGTCATTCCTGCCGAAGTAGAAATTCCTTCCCTGAGAATCATACAGGAAATTGAGCTCGACGATGCAGAATGGGTGAAAAGTCGCTACGAACACCTAACCCTTATAGATGGTAAAAGAATGAATATAGTTTGCCACGGTTAGCTTTATTAGAACAGAATGTCCAAAGCCTTCAACAAAAGAGTCAAACCAAGACGGTTCACACAGGGGCAACTGGTGTTAAAGAAAATTTTTCCGCATCAAGATGAAGCCAAAGTAAAATTGTCTCCCAATTGGCAGGGTCCATACATTGTTCATCAGGTTCTGACAGGAGGAGCCTTTATACTTGCAGAAATAGATGGAGAAGCTTAGCCAAAACAAATTAACTTAGATGCAGTCAAGTGCTACTATGTGTAATCTTACATTTTCCTATATAATGTAACTTGAACTACTTCTGACCCGATTCCCATTTAGGAGGGGATATGTATGCAGCCTTATGGGTTCGGTCACAATTCAATAAAATTTTCATTTCCCCCCGCAATTCGAAACTGGGGCAGAATTTTGAGGAGGACCCTCAAAATTCTGAAGTAACTTCATTCGATCATCGCAAGCGACCGTCAGGAGCAGCAACCCAGTAAATTAAGGAAGAATTTTGAGGAGGACCCTCATAATTCTGAAGCGAGAGAGGTTGCAATCTCCTGAACCACGTCACAGTCATCGGTTCATCTAAAAACTATTTCTTAAATATATACTCATGTCATACTTTTACAAACTCATGCATGTCTATTATCAAAATTTCCCTGCTTAGCAATGCTACCCCAATGATATGCACAGTATTACCAAAACAAAGCCAATCAGGTCAAGCAAAGTCAGCGGGAATACAAACTAGCCTTTCCCCTCTACAAAACTCACAATTTTTCTTTAGATGCAGGCACCCAAGTCACAAAATCATAGAATATATTATACACTTATACTGTTCAGGAATACAACTCCCAGAACTGTCACACCTATTCACAGTTGCTATCCGCACACAATATCCCCAGCAACCACAATATCACAATCAGCTATCAACTTTCAGCTAAGAAATTTTATTATTACTCGCCTTTTACCTGTTGCATAAGGCTACCATTCCGCCTTCCGAGACTAAGCACTATCTCCATCTGCATTTTTGCATTGCGTAAGGCTACCATTCTACCTTTTGAGGTTAAGCTCTACCTTCATCTGCATTCTCTGCATTGCATAAGGCTACCATTCAGCCTTCTGAGGTTAAGCTCTACCTCCATTTTCATTCTTGCATTGCATAAGGCTACCATTCTACCTTCCAAGGTTAAGCTCTACCTCCATTTGCATTCTTTGAATTGCATAAGGCTACCATTCTGCCTTCCGAGGTTAAGCTCTACCTCCATCTGCATTCCCTGCATTGCATAATGCTTCCATTCTACCTTCCGAGGTTTAGCTCTATCTCCATCTGCATTCTCTGCATTGCATAAGGCTATCATTCTTCCTTCCGAGGTTAAGCTCTACCTCTATATGTATGGCTAAAATATCGCCGCTTTACTTACATCTTGCATGGCTGAAAGATTGCCACTTATTGCATTTCATGGGTTGAACGATCGCCACTTGTTACATTTCATGGCTAAAAGATCACCAATTATCTGAGGGCGTCATTGTTCGGAGGCATCATTCTCATAGCCCGAGAACGCCATGTCATGGCCTGAAGATCCCTTTAGTTTCTCGCACGTTATTATTCAAAGGTATCATGGTTTAGAGGCATCATTCTCATAGCCCGAGAGCATCATTTCATATCCTGAGAATCCTTTATTATATGTTTCATGGCCCTGGACATCATGGTCTAAGGACATCATCTTAACCGTCCAAAGATAGCATTCTACGAGAACTTGCATCATGTTTAAATTTTTGCACAATATATGCTTGTATTGTTTATTTGCAGGTAAACTAGCGAGCAATGGCCATATCGGCAGGAGCATTCCGCTCCAATTCCCGCAGCCCTACTAAACCTTGTCCATTCATCCCAACCTAAATATCGCGTCGGTTCTTAAAAAAAATCTCCTTCGGCATACTCCGCCGACGGATCCTGAACTACATATGGCCTGACTCCTGTAAGACTAGGGACATGTAAGCAGCTCAGGAAGCAAAGCTCGGCCAAATCCCTTTAAACCATTTCCCTCGGTCAAAATTGGTCAATGTATCTTTACCCGACAACTCTTTCATCCTTCTCGGGTAAAGAGGGGTAACTATTGATACCCAATTTTTCCCTGTATATTTTTTACATGCAAAATACTTTCAAAATAGCATATGTGTGCATATATAAGTATGTCTAGATCTTTTATTATTTTTCCTAATTTTTAAAGGATTTTTAAATCAATTTATTACCCTATTTTATCAATAAAAAAATTAATAATTATTCCCCAAATTATCATTTTTTGAGATTCATTTATTTTATTCTCATATTTATATCAAAATATAGCTAAGGTAATTTTGCACATTTTTTACAAATTTATTTAGTATTTTTAAAGTTAAATTACATATAATTACAATATTAGACTATTGTAAGAATTAATTGCATTTATAATTACAAAATTAATTCCAGTAATTTCTTATTTAATATTTATATATTATTAATCAATTTTATACCTTTAATTTTGCTTTCAAAAATTATTTTACTATTTTATAAAATAAAAAGAGGAAAAGTGGCTATTTAAATACTAGACCTACTTATTTCAATTGTAGCCTAAATTAGCCCCCCAATTAAACCCCAATTTCAATCCCAAATTACCCGACCCAAACCCCCTCTCATCCTGGCCGTTGATCTCTGATATCAACGGCCCCTATTCAGCCTTACCTTTTTTTAACGCAAACGACTACCCTAATCCCCTCATTTCTCACCTACCAGCCGCCTTTGAATCCCTCCACTCCCTCAAACTCTCTTAAACCTTCTCCAAACCCTAGCCGCCTCCTACCATCTCCGCCGAAAAATCCACCAAAATCTATGGTTTCTAAGGCTCTAAGAGCCCTATACCCACCTCATATGGATCCTACGTGCCTAGTATCTGAAGATTCAAGTCCTGAACTTGAAGGTTTATACCCTGACCACCATCGATTCAAGGTTCCTTGGTCATCTCCGGCCTTGGTCTGGCGTACCATGGTTGTTTGGGCCTGGTTCTGACCTCTACGACTCAAATCGGTGACCTTCCAAAGCCTTCTCATTTCCAGGGTTCTTCTGAAACCCTAACCCTTCAGGCTTTTCTCTGATTTCTTTAGATCTGTTATGTATCTATGCTTTCCCTGAGTTTTCAAATGATTTCCCTAACTTTTCTTTCAAAAAATTACTTTCAAAAACCTTTCTTTTTCGATCTAGGATTTTCTAAAAATGTTTAAGTATTTTTATGATTTTCTTTGTCATTCATGTGTATCTGCCTCTACTGTGTTCTTGTATCATGATCTTGTATGCTTCTCTTACTGTGCTTTCTTATATTATGATCTCGTACGCTTTTTATTGTGTTCTTGTGCTTTTTTTTCTACCATGTTCTTCTACTGTATTTTCTATATTATGTTTGTGTATGCTTTTCTACCATGTTCTGGTATGTTTCACCTACTGAATTTTTTTTCGACTGTGTTCTTAAGTGCTTTGTTATTTTCCTTCTACTGAACCTTGTTTGAGTTTCTTCTAAATGATCTTCTTAAGCATGTTTCTTCTACTGTTCTTATCAGTCTCTTCTCATTATACTTCGAATTAGTTTCTTCCACTCTGTTTGCTTTGAACCATTCTATTGTGTTTGCATGTTATTTTTTTTCTATCATGTTCCTCTTGAGTTCTGTTGCTGAAAGAAGCATGTTAGATGTTTCAGTTCTTTTCTAAACATGTTTTGCTTGCCCTCTCACCCTTGCTTTGTAATTTGCCTGAACTAGGGTTTTTATTTTAGAACCCCTAATTCTTTCAGACCAACTTCGAGTTTGGACATCCGTGTTCGCACATGATTCTAGATTTTCTATTGGTGACATGCTTAACATGTTTGTATGCTCCTTATATATGATGAACTTCCCTTTAAATTGATTTTCAAACTTGTGATTAATTCAAAATCCCTTCTAAATAGGTTTAATTGATTCCCTTTCCATTGTTTTTTGATTTCCCTTAAGTTAAAAAAACCTTTCCCACTCTTTGACTCGGTTCATTCATACAAATCTCAGACCTTGTAATGTACTGGATGTTAATTGTTTTCTTACCTTATTTGTACAAACTGTGTACTTCAAAACATTTTCCTTAAATAACTTTTTTATGTATGTGCCCTTAATTGCATGTTGTGCACAAAGTGTGTATTCAATTTCTTTCCTTAATTGGTGTTTACCCGTTTCAATCTGAATCCCTTAATTAAAGGGAGTCTTGTGTAATTGATTGACAATTAGTTTTCAACTATTTTCTTACCTTATTTCTGCCTGATTTTTATACTATAAAAGGCACGACCCTTTTTCACAAAGACACGATTAACAATCCTTCACTACACACTTCATAATCTCTTCTGAACTCTTACAGAATAGTACTCTCTTCTCGTCTGCACTGTGGCTTTTACAAGACTATTGCATTTTCTCTATTTGTTTCTTTGAAACTTGTATGTCCTAATTTAAGTTTCACCATCACCACAATGTGTTCATTTACAGCTTTTATCAATGTCTACTTTACTGTTTCTGTAGAGTTCAACATTTAAAATTAAGTATGTTCATATCTTTCTGCCTGTTTCTATTATGAATCCTTGCTTCCCTACCCTATTACCCCTATGTGTTTGTGAGTTGTGGCTTAAGGCATGGCAATATGAGTTGTTGCCCAAGAACTGAGTTTGAACCAATGGGGTCTTAACCTCTATATAAACAGGCTGGAGGGTGTGCCAATATATCCCATTGCTGGGTATGCCCATCAGCCTACTTTTCTTTTACTCTTGCAAATTCCTCCATTCCCTATCCCCTATATGTATTAATATGAATTGCTTCCCTCTTTCTTTTCCCCTTTCGAAATTCCACTTCTACACTTACACTCCTTCTTAGTTCCTAAGTTCCGCCCCCCTCCTGTAAGCCTTGCCTTGGGACCTTGAGTTCCCTTTGAACTTGGACACTTGAGGGCTGGCCTTTCCACACTGCAATATGTCTTAACCTGGTAATGTATTTGGGGTGTAAGCATTGCCCGGAGTTCATGTGAGACTCTTAGGGAACTTTGACACACCCACAAATGGGAGAAAGGCTTTGAAATCTGATCTTTGGAGTTGGTTTACTTCATACTTCAAATAGGAAGTCTGAATCGGGCTCTCCTTGGTTGTACTTTTAATTTCTGATGTATTTTTTTACTTTATTTTCTTCTGGTCTGCAATAACTTAGTAATAAAACTTTTGGGGATGGCTAGTGGAAAGGGAGGGGTAACCATGTATGCAAAAGGGGTAGATAACCTGCCTATAGGAATTTCTAATTTCTGCACTCTCATATGTTGATAACCTGCCAATCGGATCTTTGATTTCTGCACTCTCATATATAGATACCATGTCTATAGGATTTCTGATTTTTGCACTCTCATATATAAATTCCATGTCTATAGAATTTTAGATTTCAGCATTCTCATGTAGCTACCATGTCTATAGGATTTCTGCATTCTCATGTAGATACTATGCCCATAGGATTTCTAATTTCAGCATTCTCATATAGATACCATGTCTATAGGATTTCTAACTTCAGCATTCTCATATAGCTACCATGTCTATAGGATGCACATGCATGTAAAAATATATGCCTGTAGGTCCTTTCTGATTCTTGCACATCCACTTCTCACTAGGCAAACATGATTATAGGTCTGTATCACCAAATGCAATTAGATGTCATGTTCATATAAAATCCAGCATTTAGGTGTCATTCCTATAGGTTTTTTCTACATTTTTACTATGTTTATAAATATGTTCTGAAGCCGACAAACGCATATAAAACATGCCTATAGGATTTAATCAAATCTGAATCACCTCACTCGCTTATAAGTCTAAAACCAGCAGTAATAATGTATTACCAATGGCAGAACTTGTGCTCTTCTAAAACTCGCTTTTAACTGGAAACTTTTCTTAACTCAATCTGTAATCAATTTACTTCTGAAATCAGTAGATATCATGCCTATAGGTTTTTCGTCTAACATTTAAGCAAGCCATAGGATAAATTTACAAACTGAATCAGGTGTTATTAGCTACAACCAGCAGGCAAGCCTGATTCGAGCTTCTTATCTGAACTATATAATAAATCAGTCTGCCTCAAATCTTTAAGTTTTAATTAGACCTTAAATAGTACGTGCAAGACATGCTAAACTATATGCCTTCCTGGTTTAAAGGAGGTCTGTCTGAGCCATTGTATTTGTTTATATGCTTCCTCAAACTTGCTATATGTGTTTTGTTTGTCGCCTTAGTATTTTTACCTTTTGAAACCACAACTAAGCCCAACATCTCCTCCCTTTAAGATTAGTAGTCCCAAATACCTCGGGGATTGATAGGATAAGGGTGGGTAATAGCATGCAATAAGTAAACGAAACTATTCCACGCCTTAGTAACTTAAAAGGGTGGAAAAGGGTAGATATGGATATGATGACCATGCGATAACACCACGCGTAAGAGTGATTACCGGGTGTTGTTTGGGGTGATCCATATTATTAATAAACCTAGGATCCCCTTCCCTTTGTTCTTTGTTTCTTTTAAATCTTTTAGAAACGTTTCTTCTAAATCAGCTCTCTTTAATGCTTTCCGGCTTTGTTTATTTCTAACCTTTATGTGAAAAATCCCCTCTTATTTGAAGTCCTACTTGCCTATGTGTTATTTGTACCTTAAGCCACAACAATAGCTTGGTCGGGAACCACACTAGTGGATCCTGAGGGGTGCCTAACACCCTTCCCTTGGGATAATTTCAATTCCTTACCCGATCTCTGGTTATCCAACTTTAACCCTTCTTAGTGTCCTAATGCACTTAAATCATTAGGTGGCGACTCTTTAATTCCAAAACCCAATTCCCAAAAGGGAACGAGTTGTCCTCCCAAATGTCATAAACCTGATTTCACGAGAAAAAAGGGGCGCGACAATCATCAGATCTGGATAGATGAAGAAGATGCTGAGAAAATGCTTTTCATTATGCCATAGGTAATGTACTGCTATAAGATGATGTCGTTTGGGTTAAAGAATGCAGGGGCCACCTACATGAGGGCTATGACTACCATCTTTCATGATATGATACACAAGGAGATCGAGGTGTACGTAGACGACGTTATCATCAAGTCCAAGAAGACCATTGATCACATGGAAGATTTGAGGAAGTTTTTCAATAGATTGCGAAGCTACAACCTGAAACTGAATCCTGCAAAGTGTCATTCGGGGTTCGTGCTGGAAAATTTCTTGGGTTTATTATGAGCCACCAAGGAATAGAATTGGATCCATCAAAAGTCAAGGCCATTCAGGAACTTTCACCACCAAAGAACAAAAAGGACGTGATGAGTTTCTTGGGGAGACTCAACTACATCAGTCGGTTCATAGCATAATCTATAGTAATCTATGAGCCAATCTTTAAGATGTTAAATAAGGACGCCGCTACTAAATGGACGGATGACTGCCAAAAAGCTTTTGACAGAATCAAGGAGTACTTGTCAACACCACCACTCTTAGTCCTGCTTGAGCCAGGTAGACCTTTGCTACTATACATTACAGTATTAGATGGTGCCTTCAGTTGTGTCCTGGGGCAGCATGATGAAATGGGAAGGAAAAAGCAGGCCATTTACTATCTTAGCAAGAAGTTCACTTCGCACGAAGCTCGGTATTCTCTGTTAGAACGCACCTGCTGCGCTCTGACTTGGGTGGCCCAGAAGCTAAGGCACTACTTATGTGCCTATACTACATATCTCATATCAAGGATGGACCCTTTGAAGTACATCTTTCAGAAGCCCATGCTCATTGGCAAGCTAGCCAAGTGGCAAATCCTGTTGAGTGAATTTGACATTGTCTACGTGACTCAGAAGGCAATCAAGGGACAGGAACCAGTAGATCACCTTGCAGAAAATCCTATGGACAAAGAATACGAACCCCTAAAGATGTATTTTCCTGATGAAGAGGTATCATTCATAGGAGAAGACATTGTAGAATCCTATGATGGCTGGAGAATGTTTTCCAATGAAGTAGAAAATTTCAAGGGAGTCAACATAGGAGCAGTCCTGATATAAAAAACCGGTCAGCATTATTCGGTGTCTGCCAAACTTAGGTTCCTGTGCACCAACAATATGGCCGAGTACGAAGCCTGCATCCTAGGGCTCAAGATGGCTATTGACATGAACATACAAGAGTTGCTAGTAATTGGAGATTCATTCTTGCTCATACATCAGGTCCGAGAAGAATGGGCAACCAAGAACTCTAAAATACTAAGGAAGAGGTTCACAAAGACAGAATTCCAGCATGTTCCCAGAATCCAGAATGAGTTCGCTGATACATCGACTACCCTGTCATCCATGATACAGTATCTCGATAAGAACTTCATTGATCCCATTCCAGTAAAGATCCATGAACAGCCGGCTTATTGTGCCCATGTTGAAGAAGAAGCAGACGGAAAGCCTTGGTTTCATGATATCAAGGAATATTTGTCAAGAGGAGAATACCCAGAACTTGAAAATCCTACTCAAAAATGCACACTTCGGAGGTTGTCCAACAATTTCTTTCACAGCAAAGGAATACTGTATAGGAGGACTCCGAATTTGGGATTATTAAGGTGTGTCGACGCAAAAGAAGCATCCAAGCTGCTAGAGGAAATTCATGTCGGGACCTGCGATCCACATATGAATGGTTTTATTTTAGTAATAAAGATACTCCAGGCTAGTTACTTTTGGATGACTATGGAAATGGACTGCGTCCAGTATATCCAGAAGTGGCACCGCTGTCAGATACGTGTAGACATGATAAAGGTACCTCAAAACGAGCTTAATGCAACAACCTCACCATGGTCGTTCACCACTTGGGAAATGGATGTTATTGGAACAATCGAGTCGGCCGCTTCCAACGGGCACAGGTTCATCCTAGTAACAATTAACTATTTCACCAAATGGGTCAAGGTAGCATCTTACAGAGCAGTGACTAAGAAAGTCGTGGCAAACTTTGTCCGTAATCGTAGCGTCTGTCGGTTCAGGATTTCAGAGTCAATCATTACTGATAATGGCTCCAACCTCAATAGTGACTAAATGAAAGCTATGTGTGAAACCTTCAAGATCAAACACAAGAATTCCACAGCCTACAGGCCTAAGATGAATGGAGCTGTAGAAGCCGCCAACCAAAACATCAAGAAGATATTGAGAAAAATGATAGAGAAGCATAAGCAATGGCATGGAAAGCTATCATTTACTCTATTGCGATATTGCACCACTATCCGTATATCAACTGGGGCAACCCCCTGCATGCTGGTTTATGGTACAAAAGTCATCATTCTCGCTGAAGTAGAAATTCATTCCTTAAGAATTATATAGGAATCTGAGCTCGACGATGCAGAATGGGCAGCTAGCTCTTATGGATGGAAAAAGAATGAATGTAGTTTGCCACAGTCAGCTTTATCAGAACAGAATATCCAGAACCTTCAACAAGAGAGTCAAGCCGAGATAGTTCACACCGGGGCAGCTGGTGTTAAAGAAAATTTTCTCGAATCAAGATGAAGCCAAAGGGAAATTCTCTCCCAACTGGCAAGGTCCGTACATGGTTCACCGAGTTTCGACAGGAGGAGCCCTTATACTTGCAGAAATGGACAGAGAAGTTTGGCCAAAAGAAATCAATTCAGATATTGTCAAGCACCTAAACACTGTCTCCTTCTGCAATTTATGCATTGCATAAGGCAACCATTGTGCCTTCTGAGACTAAACACTGGCTCCATCTGCATTTTCTACATTGCATAAGGCTATCATTCTGCCTTCCGAGATTAAACACTGTCTCTATCTGCATCTGCATGGCTGAAATATCGCCACTTCATTTACACTTGCATGGCTGAAAGATCACCGCTTTATCTTACATTCTACATGACTGAAAGATCGTCGCTTTATTTACGCTTGCATGGCTGAAAGATCTCCAATTATTTACATTCTGCATGGCTGAAAGATCGATGCTTTATTTATGCATGCATGGTTGAAAGATTGCCACTTATTTACATTCTACATGGCTGAAAGATCACCACTTTATTTACATTCTACATGGCTTAAAGATCGCCGCTTCATTTACACTTGCATGGCTGAAAGATCACCACCTTATTTACATTCTGCATGGCCGAAAGATCGCTACCTATTGCATCTCATGGGCTTAAAGATTGCCACCTACTACATCTTATGGGCTGAAAGATCACCACTTTGTCCAAATACGTCATTATTCGGAGGCACCATTTTCATTGCCCAAGAATGCCATGCCATGGCTTGAGGACTCCCTTTAATATTTTGCATATCATTATTCATAGGTATCATGGTTCGGAGGCATCATTCTCATAAACCGAGAGCATCATTTCATGGCCTGTGAATCTGTTATCATCGTGCGCTTCATGGACCAGGACGTCATGGTCTGAGGACGTCATCCTAACCGTCCAAAGACAACATTCATGGTACACCGGGAACTTGCATCACGTTTAATTTTCCGCACAATATATGCTTGTATTGCTTATTTGGAGGTAAACCAGTGAGCAACGGCCGTCTCGACAGGAATGATTCCGCTCTAGTTCCCGCTGCCCCATCAGACTTTAACTATTCAACCAGTCTTAAATATTGCATCTATTCTTAAAAATCTCCAATGGCATACTCTGTCGGCGGATCCTGAACTACATATGGCCTGATTCCTGTAAGACCAGGGATATGAAGGCAGCTCAAAAGCCAGAGCGCGGCTAAACATCAACAAACCATTTCGTTCGGTCAAAATTGGCCACCATATCTTTACCCGACAACTCTTTCATCCTTCCCGGGTAAAGATGGGTAGCTGTTAATATCCAATTTTTTCCCTGTATACTTTTTAATATGCAAAATACTTTCAAAATAGCACATATATGCATATGTAAGTTTGTTCTAAGGTTTTATTGTTTTTTTCAATTTTTAATGATTTTTTAAATCAATTTATTATCCTATTTTATCAAGAAAAACCCAATAATTATCCCCAAAATTATCATTTTTTGGTGATTTATTTATTTGATTCTCATATTTATGCTAAAATATAGCTAACATAACTTTTTTATATTTTTATAAATTTATTTAGCATTCTAGACCCTATATTTGTAATTATAAAATTGAATCTAGTATTTTTAATTTAATAACTATGTATTATTAATCATTTTAGTGACTTTAATTTACTTCCAAAAATTATTTACTACTTTTTATAAAATAAATAAAGGAAAATGGCTATTTAACTGTTATCCCATCTGCATTTTAATTTTAGCCAGATTTTGACACCCCAATTAAACCCAATTTCAAATCCAATTACCCAACCCAACAACCTAATCTACCCGACCTATGACCTTTTACATAACCCGCCCAAATTCCCCATTCAACCCAGGCCGTTGATCAAAATGATCAACGGCAACCTTTTAATCTTTCCATTTTTAATTACCAATTACCCCCAAACCCTAGCCATTTTGCATCCCCAGCCGCCTTTGAATCCCTCATTCTCTCGATTCTCTCTCAAAGCTTCTCAAACCCTAACCGCATCCCACCACTTTCACACTAAAACCACCGGAATCCATGGCTTCCAAGGCCATGGAAGTCCTATACCAGCCTCATATGGCTCATACACGCCTAGATATTGTGGTTTCGAGGTTTGACCATGAGGAAGCTTGGACCAGACTCCATTTGATTCGCGTTCTATGGCCGTCTTCAACATTACTCCGGCCAACCTTTGTCATTCGAGCCTGATCTCGACTTCTCCGGCTTAGATCAATGACTTTTCCAAGCCTTTCTTACTACCTGGGTTCTTCTGAAACCCTAACCTTCGAGGTATTTCCGATTCTTTTAAGATCTGTTGTATATATGTGTTCTCTCTAAGCTTTGAAACATTCTTCTCAAAGTTCTTTCAAAACTATACCTTCAAAGCCTTCATTTTTTTGATTTAGGGTTTCGTTAAGTTACCCTTTAAAGTTTCTCTGATCTTTAGCATGTTTTACTGTATTTTCTTATGTTTCTTCTACTGTGATTCTTATGGTGTTTCTTCTACGGTATTTTTATGGGGTTTCTTCTACTGTGTTTCTTCTATTATGTTTCTAGATGTGTTCTTCTATTATGTTATTGTATTTCTTATGTTTCTTCTACTGTGATTCTGGTGTGTTTCTTCTATTATGTTTCTTTATGTGTTTTTCTATTATGTTACTGTATTTCTTATGTTTCTTCTACTGTATATTCTTATGTTTTTTCTACCGTGATTCTGGTGTATTTCTTCTATCATGATTCTTATGTTGTTCTTCTACTGGAAGATGCATGTCAAAAGTCTCAGTTTCTTTCTGAGATTTCTGAAGTTATTTCATCAGTATTTCTGCCTTGATTACTAGTCTTTTCATCTCTACACTCGGCTGATGGCAAAACCCTAAAATTGGGGTATTCATTCGAGTTTTGAGACCACTTGCTATCTAATTTGCTTGTTCTTCCTCTTCGAACTTGTTTGATTTTAAAACTCTAACTTCTTTGGACCTATTCGAGTTTCTTAAGGTTATTTCATCTACTGCTCAATTGAGCTTCGAAATCCCTGTTTCGACCTTTGTTTCTTTATATGATTCTAAGGTCTTTCTACTGGACCCTTCGTATGCTATTTGATACTCCCTCTCTTCTCCATTGCTGAGTTACCATATGACTACCATGTTCCTATAGTCTACTACTTACTGATTTTGAAATTGCATGGCACTTTTGTTCGTCTTAAATTCAGCCTCGCATGCTTAACGTTTATGCACTCTTTATAGGTTAAATTTCCCTTTCAGAATAACCCCTGATTGTGGACTGATTTCGAATCTCTCTATAATTCTGATTGCACTCTTGTAATTGGTTCTTTCCTTATTGTATTGATTTCCCTCATTTCTTGGACTTGTTGGAATATTTTCCTTTGAAGTTCCGACCCCTACCTTTTCTACTTAAGTTGATTTTATCCCCTTACCTTGATTACATTGGTATAAAATTCTTACTAGCCTTTCCTTGATTAAAGTCTGATGAACCTAGCCTCTATTACCTACTGAGTACTCGTACTATGCTGGAAATATTTCCTTATTGGCCATATTCAGCCCTATGTGATTTCTTTCCTTATTAGTACTTGTATGCTACCGTTTGATTCAATTCCTTATTTAAAGGATGTCTTTGATGGTGATTTGATTTTAATTGACACATATTTCCCTAATTATATTTTAACTACAATCCTTACCTTACTTTCTGCCAGTTTTCACACTATAAATACCTGACTCTATCATTGACACAAGGACATACAAACACTCGTAGTTTTCTGAACTTATACTCATACCTAAAAGTATTCTCTCTCGTTACTTGTGGCCTGTTTACAAGTCCTGCTACCTGATTCTTTCTCTATTTGCTTTCGTTGAACTAGTATATTCTAATTACAATTCAGCATCACAACTATGTGTTTATTTAACACCTTTTTCCTCTTGGCTACCTACTTATGTGTTTAGTTCATTACTTGTTTAGAATTTTCTCTGTTCTGCCTCTATTTTGTATCCTAAGTATGTGTGACACTCATGGTTGTTTGGGGCATGACAGCATTAAAGTATTGTTATCGATGACTCAGACTTGATCCCCTGGGATCATAACCTCATGTAATCATTGCATGCTGTATATTCTAGTTGGTTTTATGAACATAACAGCATTCCCTATTTCTGTGCATGCCCAGAATCAATTAATGCCCAAGCACAAGGGCTCTCTACAATCAATCCCAATCCTTGAGTCCCTTTTTGTGTGAAGTTGTTAATTTTGTAAGTGTTTCCCCGCACCCCTTTCCCTTTTCCTTTACTTCCCTAGTTATTCAACATCTGTTTCTGCACTTGCACTCTCTCTTAGTCTTTAAGTTCTGCACCCCTCTTGTGATCCTTGCCTTGGGACCCATTGAGCTCCCTCTAAACTTGGACACTTGAGGGTTGGCCCTTCCAAACTGCACTTGTCCCCATTCTGATAATACAATTTGGGTATGAGCATTGCCTGGAGTCCCATTGAGGCTCTTAGGGAACTTTGACACACTCAGATTGGAGAAAGGCTTTGGATCAGTGGTCTTTGAGTTGGTTTATCTCATATCTCAGACAGGAAGTTTGAATCAGGCTCTCCTTTGGTTGTACTTTTTTTTACTTTTTCTGATGTAATTTTTATTCATTTTGGTTTGTAATATGTTGTAATAAGCACTTGGAAATGGTTAGTGAAAAAAGGTGGGTAACTATGTATGCAAAGGGTAGATACAATGTCTATAGGTATTTTTAATTCTGCATATTCAAATGCATATAGAAATCATGCCTATAGGTCATTTTGAATTGTGCATCTCCAACTTTCATATAGAAATCATGACTATAAGACTACTACGTTCCTGCATGTCCAATTTTCATATAGAAACCATGCCTATAGGTCCATTCTGAATTCTGCATATTCAAATTCATATAGAAATCATGCTTATAGGTCCATTCTGAATTCTGCATATTCAACTTCATATAGAAATTATGCCTATAGAATTGTTCAATTTTGCATATTCAATTATATCTAGATATCATGCTCATAGGTCTTAAATAAATTTTGCAAGCTAGATACCATATTTATAGGTTTAAAACAAGTCTTATGCATTTAGATACTATGTCTATAAGGCTAATGCATTTTTATACCATGTCTACAAAGGTTTAAAGTCAGCAACGTATAGAAAGCATGCCTATAGGAATTCCTAATCAAATCTGATCCGCTTCACTCAAGTATAGATGGATACCATCAGCTGCAGAACTTATAATCAATTCGTTTAAATCTGGCCTCTCTTTTAATAAACTGATTCCCTCACTTAGCAAGTTTAACAAGTGTGCATTCAAATGGTTTATTTCAGGCCTTACTATTTCATTGTTTTCTATATCCAGTAGATACCATTCCTATAGGATCCTTGTCCAACATTTAGTCAAGCCTTAGGTTAAAAACAATTATGAACTGAATCGGTTTCTATTAATCATTACAACCAGCAGGCAAGCTTGATTCGGGCTTCTTATCTCAATTATGCAATAAATCAGTCTGCCTCAACTTCTAAGCTCTCTCATGTTTGGTATTTAATCAAAACTTAACCAATATATGAAAGTCATGCTAATTATGTGCTTTTCTATCCAAGTAAGTGTAATTGAGCCTCTGTTTGTTTATATGCTCGCCCCTAAATGTGCAATATATGTTTTTATTTGTCGCCTTAGATTTTTACCTTTTAAAACCTCAAATAAGCCCAATATTCCTCCCCTTTAGAATTAATAGTCCTAAGTGCCTCGGAGACTGATAGGATTGGAACGGGTAATAGCATACAATAAGTAATCGAGATCATTCCGCACTTTATTACCTTGACGGGGTGGGAAGGGTAGATATGGATGTGATGAACACGCGATAATGTCATGTGTAGCCCCTCATTGAGGAGTGATTACCGGGCATTGTGTGGGGTGATCCATATTGTTAATAAACCTAGGACCCCTTTCCCTTATTTCTTTGTTTCTTTTAGAATTTCAACTCCTTCTTTAAAGAAAAAATCAACTTTCTTTTAGTTCTTCCAAACGCTGTTTATTTTTCAACCATAATGTGCAATCCCCTCTTATTTGAGCCTTATTTTTCTACAGGTTAATTGTACCCTAAACTCACAATAATAGTCTGGCCGAGAACCATACTAGTGGATTCCGAGGGGTTCCTAACACCCTCCCCTTAGAATAATTTCAAGCCCTTACCCAATCTCTGGTTACTCAAATCAAACCTTCTTGGTGTCTTAATGAACCATAATCATTAGGTGGTGACTCTTCAAATCAAATCCAATTCCCAAAAGGAATGAGTTGTCCTCCCAAATGTCATAAGACTGATTTCACGAGAAAAAGGGGCTGGACACTATCACTCGCTCATAGTTCCATGGGACAATTTTGGTGTTAGCTACCGGCAGCTGGGTCACAAGTTTGATGATGATAGGGTCCATGCGAGCAGTCTCCACAATTATGATCGGCTTACTTGCTAGACCCCCTCCCCAACCCCCCGCACAATCACCTTTGGCTTTTCTTGCTTTGCTACAACATCACTTGGAGACCTCTTTTCAATTACCACAGCTGGCTTATCATTTGGCATGATCAACTTGTCTGCCGATCCTTCAGCTATTGAAGTGGTTGATTTTGTGATAACCCGGTCTCTGACTGACTTAGTTTCACTAAACTAGATCATCATGATAGATTGTAAAGGCTTCTTGGGCTTCCCATCTTCGTGCACTATCTCAATCATGTGCGTTTCAGCATGGGCTAGCAGTGGGTTCTGGTTGATGTTGGGTGCTTCTGGGCTCTAGACCACAATCCAGTTTGTATCAATGAGCTCTTAGATGGCGTTCTTCAAATGCCAACACTTTTCTGTGTCGTGCCCCGAAGTATCAGAACAGTATGCACATCGGAGAGAATAATCCAGGTTCTGTGGAGTGGGGTTTGGTAGTTTCGATTCAATTGGCCTCAGAACATCAAACTGCCTCAACCTTTGAAATTGGATGGTATAAGACTCCCCAAGCAGGGTGAAAGTTTTCTTTCGCTGCAACCTTTCATTCTTGAATTTTGGCTTAGCCCAAAAGTTTGGACCAGTAAAGTTTCGCTATGTTTGTGAAGGTGGGTAAGGGTTTCATAGAGTTGGTGCACGCCATTGCGTGTGAGGAAGGGGTTGAGAATAGATTGTGCATTATGGACATGATATTGGGATGGCCTGACTGAATACTGAGGCTTTGGTGATGGGAAGTAATGTAGGGGTGGATTTTATGGAGCTGGGGTATATGTTTGAAACTGGGGTCGAGGTTGGGTGTAATGGGTAGGAGAATACCCCGAGCCATGCCACGATCATGAAATGACTGTAGCGATATCCTCTTTCTTCTTTTTCCCAAGCACGCCTCCGGTGCCATTCTGGATTGCCTGCATAGTTGCTTTGGTGGCAGAATAGCTCATGATCTTGCTTGACTTAAGCCTTTCCTCTACCATTCCTCCCATTTTGACTACTTCATTGAACGACTTACCGATGGCCGAGATCAAATGGCCAAAGTAAGTAGTATCTAAAGCCTGCAGAAAGTATTCCACCATTTCGTCCCCCTCCATTGGAGGGTTAACCCTTGCTGCCTGTCTCTCCAGCGGAAACCATATTCCCTGAAACTTTCGCTGGCTTCTTCTCAATCTTATTCAAAGACAAACGATCTAGAACAATCTCTATGTTGTATTGGAAATGACGAGCGAAGGCTTGGGCCAAATCATCCCAGGTATACTATCTGTTGTGATCCTGACGAGTGTACCACTCCAGTGTTGCGCCACTCAGACTTTGGCTAAAGTATGCCATTAACAGCTCATTTTTCCCACCAGCTCCTCTCATCTTGCTACAGAATCCCCTTAAGTGGGCCACGGGATCTCTGTGTCCATCATATAGGTCAAATTTGGGCATTTTGAACCCAACAGGTAATTGTACATTAGGGAACAAACACAAATCTTTATAGGCTACGCTCACTTGACGTCCCGACCCTTGCATGTTTTAGAGCGACTATTCCAAGCTCCTCGCCTTCCTTAACATCTCCTCATGTTCTGGGTTCTTGGGTGGTTTCTCTCTTCTTTTTCTTTTTTTTTATTTATGGTTATGATCGAATCCTATGGGGATTGCCTACGTATCATGACGCTACATGAATCAGATCATTACGTAGTTCAGGGAATAAATACGAAACAAAAAGAAAAATGCATTTTTTGGGTTTTTCAAGTTTTCATAAAATAAACTAAAAACATTCTGATTACAACGACCCCCTACAGGTTTAAACATAAAAATTAATAGACTCGACAATTATACTAACAAACTCCAAAAGAAAAATAAAAATACAGACTCGAAAATAGACTAACAAATTCCAAAAGAAAAATGAAAATACAGACTCGAAACACAAATCAGGAATACATAAGTGCCTCAACCACTGCTCCAATTGGCCTTTCTGTGGGCCTTTGTGCCATATCTTCTTGGAGGCGAAACAAGTCATCCATGATCTGTCGGACAAAAATCATAACTGAGATGAAGAACATGGACCTGGTCGTGTCTTCACATTCGTTGCACTTCATCACAATGTAATCTGCAATCCTCCTAACCCTTTTCATGAAAATACCCTTCTCTTGTAGCAATCGTCCGATCTGCTGAAATCTAGCCCCCAAGACTTGTTCGACTGTATGATTTTGCTCTTGAAGCTGCTGCATGTCTTTTTCTAGCTACGACATCAGGGCTCGTGCACCCTTCCCAAATGATTTAGAAGACTCATAGAGAAGAAGGATTTCGTAGCAGTTTATATACAGTTCACAGAATATCACAGCGGTAAAAGCAACATTTAGCACATTAAGCCCAAACATTTAACAAAATCGGATATTATATAAAGCCAAATATAACAATTCATCAAAGCTCAAATTCTTGAACCCTGAACCAGAGGTTCTGGGTTCGGTCCCTGTAGAGTCGCCAGAGCTGTCACACCTCATTTTTCCTATACCCCGAAAGGGTATAAGGGAGTTTTTCCAATTAAAGGACAATCAAAACGGGATTATTTAATAGATTCAGAGTCGCCACTTGGGATAATTTATGGTATCCCAAGTCACACGTTCAAATCCCGAATCGAGAAAAATATTAACTCTGTATTACAGTCCGCAGACCAAAAATCCGGGTAAGGAATTCTGTTAACCCGGGAGAAGGTGTTAGGCATTTCAGAGTTCTGTGGTTCTAGCACGGTCGCTCAACTATTATAATTGGCCTACTATCTGATTTTAGTTACACATTTTAACCTATGTGTATTTTTAAACTTTATTAACCGCTTTTAATTAATTAATTTTTAAGAGAAATTCAAAGTTATCTAAAATACGTCTTGAATCAAGTCACATAAATGCACACGCGGTCAACGACATATTTTATCTAACATTGTTGAGATTTGGATTTGGGTCACATAAATGCGCACCTGAGTTTAGGAATGTAAATTATTAAATAGTACGCCTAAAGCAACTGCGCAATTTAAATTTTGAGAGGACCATGAGAGATTCGCCAAAATGGCACCCCTCATTTCCTAGAAAACAAACACATTAATTAAATGAGGGTCGTGCATTTAAAATTTTGTTGGGCGCGGCACACCTCAATTTATTTTTAAAAGGGAATTCCAACTTAGGTTCGGAGGGCGATAAATTATTTGTGTTGTCTAATATAGCACACCTCCCAAAAGAGTCAAGCTAATTAACAAGACTCAAGGATTTCGAAAGCCTTTCATGCTAAAAGTTTACACTTAATTACAGATAAGTAAACGGGCGTTTGTTCTTATTTCAAATTTGGGCCCAAAAGGGAGCCCAACACCTTGTTGCAAATGTTGCTAATCTACTGATTTTAAACGGCTCAAAATAAACCCCAAGAGAGGCCCAATTTGGAAAACATGGCAAATGAAAAGTAATGGCTCAGGACCGAGTCCTTGTGAGACCAACCATAGAAATCAGGTTCCAAATTGTTATGGCCACTCAAAATACCAATCAACTGGTACCAAACAAGGAGCATTGAAATTGATTTAGCAAAATGGAGTTCTGATTATTACGGTCAGACACCAACTATCAACTACCTACTACCTACATGATTTCTGATCCAACTAATCATTCAACTATCAAATTCAAAATCAATTTTCACATATTTTAGCATTAATCTTGACTTTAACATTAGAGGGGAACATGTTTGCACTTTCAATACAAAGATAAGACCTCATGACTAACAACTTTCAACTACATAAGCTTGGGGAATCAGGAACCTCAATACCTACAATTGGACTACAATGCTAAGAAAAAATCTCACCAAAACAGACATAGCTTATGTTTCTTCTTCCATCAGGATACTCAATGAAATTTACAAAACATGTACATAGACCTAAAGATATGAAAGGTGCCCAGGGTTCGAATATCACCATGAGCCCTACATTTGACCCAAAAGAGAACCTCAAGGTGTGTTAGATATTTCATGCTAATACTACAGCAGTGTAACCATACAAACTCATGAGAAATATTTCCACACTAATCAGGGTTAACCAACACAAATCAAAGTCCCAACTACAAATCCTAAAATGAGTCTCAAATGTTCATGACACTACTTTAATTCAAACATTCTAAACAGAAACATGAATTAACAACTCGAATGAAAGCAAAATAGAAACAGAAAGAAGAGGACAACATTCATCAAGCAGGGAGATTTTCATTTCTTCATAACACATGAATCAGCCTTTACATTCAGGATCAAAGTATGTACCTGGGAATGAAAACGCAAAGGAAAAAATGAGGAATCAGCAGTGTCAAGTGTAGAAATCAGCACCAGCAACAGAATAGCACAGATTTAGTAATTGAAACCACAAAATCAGCTCCAAATCCAAAGGAACAGTAAACTTCAACAAAGCTCGAACCAAAGAACTTTTCGAAACACAATATCAACCCATTTCAAATTCCCAGATGGATCAGAATTGTTTTAAGTTGAAAACCTCAAAAAACTGGAATTAGAAATCAATAGAACAATGATTTTTTGAAATTTCCAGTCGTCTCTGATTTTCTCAAATTTTTATCTCTTAAGATCTGCCATGAATGGAAAGGAAATAGTGCATTTATAGGCAAGGAAATAGGTCAGCAACTAAGTCTCAGCTTTTGCACTTAAGCTCTTTTCGAATTTTTGTTTTAGCTCCCATACCCTTAATGCAAATTAAGAATTTCAAAACCAGTCCACAAAATCCCTTTCCTGGAAGCTTCCTAAGGTTGTTAATGTAACGACCCGACCGGTCATTTTGAGTACTAGTGCTCCGTTCAGCAGTCGGAGGCCATGAACAGCTTCATTTTAAGTATTACGACTTATACGCTTGGTCGGAATTTAGTGTTCGGGAATTCCGGAGTTGAATCGGGAAGAGAATTCTCATTCGGAAGCTTAAGTTGAAAGAAATAAACTAGGATTGGAATTTTGAGTAAACGACCTCAGAATCGGGATCCGAAGGTTCCAACAGGTTTGTATGATAATTTCAGACTTAGGCGTATGCCCGGTGCGGGTTTTGGATAACCCGGGAGCATTTTGGCGTCTATTGTGGAAGTTAGCATATTAGAAGAAATTTTATAAGTTTGGCTTGGAGAGCATTTCAGTGTTATCGATGTCCGTTTGTGATTTCGAGACTGGGAATAGCCCCGTATAGTGATTCTGGAGTTGGGGGCGCGATCGGAAGTGAATTCGGAGGTCCGTAGATCAGTTTGAAGCCATTTGGCTAAAGATAGAAATTTGAAGGTTTGAAGAGTTTGACCCGGGAGTTGACTTTTTGATATGGGGGTCAAAATCCAATTTCGGAAGTTGGAGTAGGTCCGTAATGTCAAATATAACTTATTTGCAAAATTTGAAGTCAATCGAACATGATTTGATAGGTTTAAACATCGTAAGTAGAAGTCAAAAAGTTCAAGTTCATAAAGTTTGGATTGGAGGTTGATCGATGATTTTATCATTGTTCGATGTGATTTGAGGCCTCGAGCAGGTCCGTAATGTGTTTTGGGATTGGTTGGTATGATTGGTTGAAGTCTCGGGAGCCTCGGGTGGATTTCGGGTGGTTAACAGATCAAAATTAAATTTTTGGAAGAGCTGAGTTTGCTGGTATCTGGTATTTCCGCTTCTGCGGAAATGGGACCATAGAAGCGGCCCCGTAGAAGAGAAGATAAAAACTGCAGAAGCGGACGAGGGCGGGGGCAGGAAGGACCGCAGAAGCGGCCCTTGATCCGCTGATGCGGAACTGCAGAAGCGGTGGGGATGACCGTAGAAGTAAAAAGCCTGGGGTCGTTTGGAGCCGCAGAAGCGGCAAGTGGCCCGCAGAAGCAGGACTGCGGAAGCGGGAAAGGCATCACAGAACCGAAAATGCCTGAAGGTAGAGGGTCATTTTAAAGCGTGGGTTGAGTCCATTTCTCTCATTTTCTCGGCTTGGGAGTGATTTTGGAGAGCTTCAAGAAAAGATTTTTGTCATCAATGATAAGGTATGTTATCCCCACCTATTATGAGTTAAATAGATCAATTATGTATGGATTTTAGCATGAAAATGGGTAGAAATATTGGGGTTTTGGTTGGAAACCTAGAAAATTGTAATCTTGGATTTTAGCCATGATTTTGAGTATGGAATTAGGAGAAAATCATATATTTGAGTTCCTAAGGTCATGAGTAACCTTTATCTTCGAGAAATTTTGGATTCCAGGCACGTGGGCCTGAGGGCATTTTGGTCATTTCACTACACGAATTTGGGAACTTGTATAATCTGAATTGTTAACAAGTATTTGAGTATATTCTCATTAGTTTAACGTTAATTGACTAGTTTTGGTGCATTGTGAGTTGGTTCAAGCTTTCGGAAAGATGTAGAATGTCGAATTGCGAGTCTTCGGAGCGAGGTGAGTCTCCTTTCTAATCTGTGAGGGGGAATTTACCCCATAGGTGAGTAAAATGGTTATGTGCTCCTACCTGTGGGGGCTACGCATGCACGAGGTGACGAGAGTTCGTGCGTAGCTACTATTATACTATTGTCCGGGTAGTTAGGACTCAAAAGCATGTATACGTGGATTAATTGTGAACGCATTGGTGGATTGAATTGCTTAACTCACATCGAATTAGTAAGTAAATTTCTAAAAGAATTAAACTTAATTTCTTAAATTGTTAAAGGGGAATTGATTTTATTTGAATAAATATTTCCCGATAAGTTCTTATGTGACTGATTGAGCATGTACTATATGTGTGCCTGCATCGCATGGATGATTC
>MU776035.1:27137-61068 GCA_026770625.1 Nicotiana glauca | reverse complement strand
ATCACCTTCACCTTCTCTAAGGCATCCTGAACTAACTCTGTCCCCAATAGTCTAGCCTCGCCGGGCTCAAACCAACCAACCATATAAGTCCTCATACGACGCCATCTGAATATTGGATTGGTAGCTGTTATTGTAAGCAAACTCTGCAAGTGGCAAGAACTCAGCCCAAGAACCTCCAAAATCAATAACGCAGGAACACAACATGTCCTTCAATATCTGAATGGTACGCTCGGACTGCATATCCATATGTGGATGAAATGCTGTGCTCAACTCTACCTGTGTGCCTAACTCTCACTGAAAAGTCCTCCAGAACTGGGAAGTAAACTGAGTATCCCTATCTGAGATAATAGAAACTGGGACCCCATGCAACTGTACAATCTCCCGAATGAAAATCTCCACTAACGACTCCGAAGAATAGGTAGTACACACTGGAATGAAGTGCGCGGACTTGGTCAGCCTATCTACAATCACCCTAATCGAATCAAACTTCTTCGAGGTACGAGGGAGACCACTCACAAAATCCATAGTAATCCTTTTCCATTTCCACTCTGGAATATCCATCCGCTGAAGTACACCACCGGGCCTCTGATGCTTATATTTGACCTGCTGACAGTTGAGACACCGAGCTACATAACTGATAATATACTTCTTCATCCTTCTCTACCAGTAATGCTGTCTCAAATCATGATACATCTTCGCGGCACCCGGATGAATAAAATACCGCGAGCTGTGGGCCTCCTCCAATATCAACTCACGAAGCCCATCCACATTGGGCACGCAAATTATCACGACCCAAAATCCACTAAGGGTCGTGGTGGCGCCAGACACCTCTGTTAGGCCAGCCGACTAAATTATCAATTAATTCCTCTTTTAATACTTTTGAAAATCTAAGGTTTTCCCTTCCATTTTTATAAATAAATGTTAACTACTTGAATTAAAATTTAAATAATGACAATTAGTACAAATCCGCTGTAAACCATCCCAGAAACCCGGTGTCACAAGTACATGAGCAACTACTGATAAGAGAAATAAAATACAATATCCGCCCGAAATACAGTGGGCGAAAAGTAAATACAGTACACTGGAAGGGACTACTCTAGCTGGGGTCGCCTCAAATGATGCTGTTCACCTAGTCCCAGTGTCATCCATGCTGCTACGCCCAATAGGCTGCTAAAGGTGTATATATACCTGTGCAACAAAAATGCACAGAAGTGTAGTATGAGTACGTAATCAACATGTACTCAGTGAGTGTCATGCCTAATCCCGAAAGGGTAGAGACGAGATGGTCAACTTTGACACACTCTAATGGTCCAACGGTTATTTATTCTCAATATACATATCAACAGTGGATTAATTTTCTAACATGATTTTTATCCAATTAAAGGAAACAAGTAAACACGTAATTCTTTCATAGGAAATTTCCAAGGTTTATTTTCATAATTAACAATATGATCTCGAGCCATAGTGAGGCATGTAACAACTTAATAAATCTAGGCAGCCATATAAGCATGCGCAAATCATACCAAGGCGACGGCCCGATCCAACAAAAATAAATGTGCACTTGCCGAGGGTCAACGGCGCGCCTATAGATGCATCTATGAATCTGCCGAGGCGTTCGGCCTGATCCAAAATAAACACACACAGACAGACAATCAGTCAAGAATTCAACGTGGAGCAATTATCCAAGAAGGGCCAATTCTCGTTAATAATTTGAGAAAGTGAAGCTTAAGTCTCTTTAGAAATCCATTTATTAATTTAATGTGAATTATTAACCCGCTCGTGAATCATTCATGCGACGCGGGTACACGTAAAATACATGCTCAGATAGCTAAATTAGAATTTTATCTAGGAATGATTATCCAAATAAGCCAATTCTCTGTTTAACAATTCAGGAATGATTTTTAATCTCTTTTAAATTTGTTTACTAATCAAAGGTTGTTTAAACAATTCAAGTCATCGATGGGTTCATAATTAATTCAAGTATAACATGCTGATGGGTCCTAACTACCCGGACAATAGCATAATAGTAGCTACGCAAGGACTCTCATCACCTCGTGCGTATGTATCCCCCACAAATAGGAGCACTTAATCATTCACTTCACCTATGGGGTAAATTTCCCCTCACAAGATTAGAAAGAAGACTCACCTCGCCCGAAGATCCATAACCGGCCCTCTACATCCTTCTGAAAGCTCGAACCAATGCAAAAAGCTCCAAAACTAGCCAATGGTCATTCAAACCCATTAATATATGCTTAACTAAACTCTATAACTCAATTTGTATCAATTCTTAACCCCGAATGAAAAGTTGACAAAAATGCCCTCGGGCCCACGTGCCTGGAATCCGAAATTTAAACTTTGCCCATGACCTTAGGAACCCAAATATATAATTTTCACTTAATTTCCTACTCAAAATCATGGTCAAAGTCCAAGAATATAATTTTCTAGGTTTTCCACCAAAACCTCAATTTTTATACTAATTTTCATGCCCAAATCCACACAAAATTGATATGTTTAACTCAAAATGGGTGGGGATAACTTACCTCAAATATTGACAAGGAAAGTCCCCTCTTGAAGCTCCCCAAAATCGCCCCAAGCCATGAAGAATGAGACAAACGAACTCAACCCACGCTTTAAAATGGCCGTCTGCCTTCAGGTATTTTCGCTTCTGCGATGCCTTTCCCGCTTCCGCGGTCCCGCTTCTGCGGCTCCAAACGACCCCAGGCTTTCTGCTTCTGCGGTCAGCCCCAGCTTCTGCGGTCCTTCCTGCCCCCGCCCTCGTCCGCTTCCGCGGCTTCTTTTGCGCTTCTGTGGGGCTGCTTCTGCGGTCCTATTTCCGAAGAAGCAGAAATACCAGATACCAACAAACTCAGCTCTTCCAAACATCCAATTTTTGATCCATTAACCACCCGGAATCCACTCGAGGCCCCCGGGACTTCAAACAATCATACCAACCAATCCCAAAACAAATTACGGACCTGCTCGAGGCCTCAAATCACATCAAACAACGATAAAATCATCGATCGACCTCCAATCCAAACTTTATGAACTTTGAACTTTTCGACTTCTACTTCCGATGTTTAAACCTATCAAATCACGTCCGATTGACTTCTAATTTTGCACACAAGTCATATTTTACATTACGGACCTACTCCAACTTCCAGAATCAAAATCCGACCCCGATATCAAAAAGTCCACTTCCGGTCAAACTTCTCAAAAACCTTCAAATTTCTATCTTTTGCCAAATGGCTTCAAAATGACCTACGGACCTCTGAATTCCCTTCCGATGGCGCTCCCAACTCCAGAATCACCATACAGAGCTACTCCCAGTCTCGAAATCCCAAAGGGGCATCGATATCACTGAAATTCACTTCAATCCAAACTTAAGAAATTTCTTTCAAAATGTTAACTTCCACCATAGGCTCCAAAACGCTCCCGGGTTATCCAAAACCCGCACCGGGCATGCGCCCAAGTCGGAAATCATCATACAAACCTACTGAAACCTTCAGATCTTAATTCCGAGGTCGTTTACACAAAAATCCAATCCTAGTTCATTCTTTCAACTTTAAGCTTCTAAGATGAGAATTTTCATTTAAATTTAACTCCGATCTTTCTGAAGTTCGATTCCAACCATGCGTACAAGTCATAACACCTGAAATGAAGCTGCTCATGGCCTCAGACTGCTGAACGATGTGCTAGGGCTCAAAACGACCTATCGGGTCGTGACATTCTCTCCCACTTAAACATACGTTTGTCCTCGAACGTGCTGAGAATTATACCGAAGTAGTCTGAAATCATTGTTTAGCACCTTATGCACCTTCCCGTGCTTCCACAACTTAGCTGAGCATATTAGCTCGATATATTCTGAAGATATTTCCTTTTATTCAAGAAAATAGGTCTTATAGACCAATTCCAACATCCGGAATTCTATGCCAGACCTGATTTCAACATAAGATCATCAAATCATTCACCACACGTTGTACCCAGCATGATTACATAACCTTACTGAATTCACATTTTGCGTCATTTTACTCATGGGACCACAATAACATTTTCCGATCAACTTAGCCAAAAATTCAACGAATCAGATGCTCTCATTGCACCTCATGACCTACATAGGTCTTGCTCTAACTTTTATAACACTAACACGAGGGAAGAAATGAGCCGAAATTCATAACCGACTGCTGAATCAACAAATCATTGAGTCTTTACCTCTGACAAGAACCATTACCACATTATGAACCAAATTATGATCTCTACTCTTTAATATACTTCATATACTCAGATTGCACTGATCCTAAATCCCATAATCTCGTCTCACCCGGTACGAATTGCTCCGGCAATAAGCCACTTCGAATGCGATCCACAAGTCTCATATGATGCCATAATGTGCCAAAAGGCCACCTATCCGAACACAACATGAACATGAATTCGAACTCTGGAAGGAATTATCTAACCCCAGCACAAATACGGACTTTCCTTAAAAGATAGGAGGCGAAGCGCACAAAAATAGCATATAGGAAACCAGACTCGACATCACACTGTTACGGCGCGCAACCCGATCTGAATAATCATGGCACTCAATAAAGGAGATGCACATCGAGCTAGATTGCTCATTATAACAGAATACCGAATATCGTTCATAGACATGCTAAGGTGTATAATACCATCCCTGAGGACACATATAGCGCTACAGGCTACAAAAATCAAGCACAACTGAGGTGCAATACATGATCTAAATCTCAAGAGCCATCCTGCTCATATGGCATTACTGCTGAGCGGAACTTCAACACATAAGAAGTTACCAAGCTGTCTCACAACTCATACGACGCAATATATTGCTACATGAAATAGCTGTCCACGAAATAACACCGCGGCTACTCTTCCATCAAGAGCGTATTACTGAAATGAACACACCTGGCCTGACGTAAGGCTCACTTCCACGTTTAAATCCATCCACCGACCTCAAGCCAATCTTGATCGGGCCCAACTAGGCCAATGACCTTTCAAAGGTCCATGCTAACCTCCCCCTTCTCATAACACACAAGAACATCCATCACAATTGGAGCAACCTCCTCAATTCATAATCTAATAAATAGAGTGCCCTTTAGGCATAAATTCTCAAATTAATGATACTACCAAAATCCTCATACTTGGTTTAAATCTCTACTCAATCAAGTGACTACATGTCACACTTATAAAATCTTCCTGTGGGACATGCTCCCACAACCTTTCGAATTATTTAACGAGTCTGAACATCCAAACCACCGGCTGCACCAACGCTGAAAAACAATCAAGAATCCTTAACCAGGGCGCAAAGCCTTTCACATAAAACATCGATCTCAGGTGATACTGACGACAATACCAACTTACTCAAAACACTGACACTCCCTTCCTGCTCATCCGAGCTCGTGACATCATAGTCAATACCAAACTGCAACCTTGATCCTCACTTCAAATTCCATACCACTCACTGCACCCAACGTACCGATATACGATAGACATGATTTCTATCACAACTCTGGAACCACTGATAGACTAACACTTCATCATATAAAACTTTTCATTTAACTCATTTCAGGAGAACTATAGCAATATACAGGTGAATTCACATAACCATCGAATGTGCCAATCTCTAATTAGTAGTCCAAGCCACTATAACCCTTCCGGGATCCGCCTAATCATAACAGGCCATAACAGAAGAATGCTTCTGAATAACATGAATCACTACGACTGACAAGCATCACACGCACCGCCACAAATCACATACATTACTTGATCACGCTGGATGAACTAATCACTACTACCAATATACCAAGTTAACCATGGCTAATCAATCTACTTCCTTCCACTAAATCTGTGATTACCTTAGAAATAATACTTCTTGCTTCAACACATAACATATTCCATCCGCACTCATCTCGAGTGACCTTGAATCATGAGACCATGCTGTCTCGAATGCCATGAACTATTTCATATCACTCAAATGCTACATCATAAGTGAAAATATCATAGAACATTCTGGGCACCTTCTCATAAGCTGCTACAAAGCTTGATTCTTAACTGTACCCATAGACTCGAAATTATTGAGCACCACACTTAAACTCCTGAATTCACTAGGACCATTATTGAGAGCCACCCATGCTGTCTTGGTCCCGAATATAACTCACTCCATAGATATTATAACTTACAAATACTCTTTCGGCGAAGCACCCGACGAACTCACTTCCTCTGAAACCTGCATCTATACGAGGCATAAATCATGAATCTTTTTCCAAGTCCGAACATGAGCCAATAAGGCCAACCATCTCATGCCTCCAACAATTCATTTGCTCGAATTACCACTTATGGTCTTTTCTCATAGCTAAAATAACCCATCAATATACTAATAACCAAAAATCATACAAGTAGTTAATCATACCACCCAATATTAGGTGGTGGGACTCTCCCACTTAGCTTGAAGCCATCATTCTACAATTCTTGAGTTCACCCGATCTTTTTACCTCTTATTGACATAACCTTGCGCCATAACTTATCAAATTTCTCGGAATCTTTTTGTAAACCCCCATCTTTCATATTCTAAATCATCATCCACATTCTCACGACCGATCTCTTTGTTGAACAACCAATATAATTCTTTGCAGAAGCTTCGCCAACCACGCGACCGCTAACCTGCTTATAGGGAATATCCCACCTAGGGAAATTACCTCCCGACATCTTCCCACGCCGCTGCACAGGGTACATTTACTATGACACCATTAGCCCATCCTAATTCCGAGCTCGCCTTCCAGTTTCACAAGTCCATTCTCCCCTCGCGGGCATCAATTAAATATACGGCAACATACTTCCAAATTCAGGGTTAAGCTGCACCCTCCTCCATTTCAAGCAGCTCCTTTCCGCCCTATCAATCTTCTGTCGCATAATAGCCCATACTTTACATCATACATGCAGGCTTCAATCACCAATCATTAAAATCCCGAATTCGATCCAAACTATCCTTAAGGCACGTAGTCATCCTGCTACCAAGCCCATATGCAACACTCGGCACTCTCCCACTTTGGCGAAACTCATCTCCTTAATCGGTCACTTGACCTTGCTTCTCATACTTGGCCTTCTAGAAATTTAAACACCGCCTGAAACTTCCCACATGTCTTTCCTCATACTCTGCTGCTCAATTGTTGCCTTAAATAAAGCCTATATTCATGGCACTTGAACCCACAATAGCTGCTAATCTTTAAGCCTTTCCAAAGGTCATCTTTATCGATCCGTCAATATTAGAAATTCTGATTCGATCTTAAACCACCGCACCATGCGATATCTGACAGTCGTAACTCTAGTACTATTTCACAATATCCTGCCATAAAGGCGAATTGTAGCAAATTTTAACATCGATAAACTTAGTACGTCCAATTAGGACAACAACACCCCAAAGTAGAGGGAAACTCCACCACGCTTGCAATTACCACGTTTCATTACTTCTACCAGCCCACATCTGACCCTTCTTAATCCGAATGCCTTTTCCCCTACCGAAAATAAAATAATCAATCCCTTGATTACACGCTGAGTAAACCTCCCTTCAATTCATCCACTACCCCGACACGTGGGCAACCATCCTACCATCACAACAACACTGCAGAAAATCGCTCATGAGCATCATGGCAACCTGTGCCTAGCCTCAAGGCTCTTAGAAGTTCTGTTACTGAGCTGAATAATAGAATACCCTTCCATAAAGCGACTATAATAGTCCAATTAACTATACCAGGAAAATCATCCCGCACCACATTTGTAGTGCCATTTTAATTCTTCAAATTCTCAATTTCTAGCAAGCGCTCGCGTCGCGTAAGATTCAGTAGGAAGGAATCAAAGGCATAAGCCTCAAAGAAATCAAACCGCACGATAAGGAAATTAAGAAGGGAATTACTCCTAACAGCCCTGTAGCCTCCCGAGGATAAGTACAGACGTCTCCGTAACGATCCGCAAGATTCTACTAGACCCGCTCATGACTCATGAGACCGACGATAACCTTGTGCTCTGATACCATGTTGTCACGACCCAAAATCCACCAAGGGTCGTGGTGGCGCCGGACACCTCTGTCAGGCCAGCCGACTAAATTATCAATTAATTCCTCTTTTAATACTTTTGAAAATCTAATGTTTTCCTTCCATTTTTATAAATAAAAGTTCACTACTTTAATTCCAATTTAAATAATGAAAATTAGTACAAATCCGCTGTAAACCATCCCAAAAACCCGGTGTCACAAGTACATGAGCAACTAGTGATAAGAGAAATAAAATACAATATCCGCCCGGAATACAATGGGCGAAAAGTAAATACAGTACACTGGAAGGGACTACCCTAGCTGCGGTCGCCTCAAATGATGCAGCTCACCTAGTCCCAGCGTTATCCATCCTACTACGCCCAATAGGCTGCTAGAGGTGTATATATACCTGTGCAACAAAAATGCACAGAAGTGTAGTATGAGTACGTAATCAATGTGTACACAGTAAGTGTCCCGCCTAATCCCGAAGGGGTAGAGACGAAATGGTCAACTTTGACACACTCTAATGGTCAACAGTGGATTTATTTTCTAACATGATTTTTATCCAATTAGAGTAAACAAGTAAACACGTATTTCCTTAGGCAGCCATATAAGCATGCGCAAATCATATCGAGGCGACGACCCGATCCAACAGAAATAAATGTGCACTTGCCGAGGGCCAACGACGCGCCTATAGATGCAGCTATGAATTTACCGAAACGTTCGGCCCGGTCCAAAATAAACACACATAGAGAGACAATCAGTCAAGAATTCAACGTGGAGAAATTATCTAAGAAGGGCCAATTCTCTTTAATAATTTGAGAAAGCGAAGCTTAAGTCTCTTTAGAAATCCATTTATTAATTTAATGTGATTTATTACCCTGCTGGTGAATCATTCGTTCGATGCGGGTACACGTAAAATACATGCTCAGATGGCCAAATTAGAATTTTATCGGGGAATGATTATCCAAATAAGCTAATTCTCTGTTTAACAATTCAAGAATGATGTTTAATCTCTTTTAAATTTGTTTACTAATCAAAGGTGGTTTAAACAATTCAAGTCATCGATGGGTTCATAATTAATTCAAGTATAACATGGTAATGGGTCCTAACTACCCGGACAATAGCATAATAGTAGCTACGTACGGGCTCTCATCACCTCGTGCGTACGTAGCCCCTACAAATAGGAGTACTTAATCATTCACTTCACCTATGGGGTAAATTCCCTCTCACAAGATTAGAAAGAAGACTCACCTCGCCCGAAGATCCATAAGCGGCCCTCTATATCCTTCCGAAAGCTCGAACCAACGCAAAAGCTCCAAAACTAGCCAATGGTCATTCAAACCCATTAATATATGCTTAATTAAGCTCTACAACTCAATTTGTATCAATTCTTAACCCCAAACGAAAAGTTGACAAAAATGCCCTCGGGCCCACGTGCCTGGAATCCAAAATTTTTTCGAAGATAAACTTTGCCCATGACCTTAGGAACTCAAATATATAATTTTCTCTTAATTTCCTACTCAAAATCGTGGTCAAAATCCAAGAATATAATTTTCTCAGTTTTCCACCAAAACCTCAATTTTTATACTAATTTTCATGCCCAAATCCACACAAAATTGATATGTTTAACACAAAATGGGTGGGGATAACTTACCTCAAATATTGACGAGGAAAATCCCTTCTTGAAGCTCCCCAAAATCACCCCAAGCCATGAAGAATGAGAGAAATGAACTCAACCCACGCTTTAAAATGACCCTCTGCTTTTAGGCATTTTCGCTTTTGCGATGCCTTTCCCGCTTCCGTGGTCCCGCTTTTGCGGACCGCTTGCCGCTTCTGCGGCTCCAAACGACCCTAGCCTTTCCACTTCTGTGGTCTGCCCCACCGCTTCTGCGGTCCTTCCTTCCCCCACCCTCGTCCACTTCCGCAGCTTCTTCTTCGCTTCTGCGGGGCCGCTTCTGCGGTCCCATTTCCGCAGAAGCGGAAATAGCAGATACCAGCAAACTCAGTTCTTCTAAAAATCCAATTTTTGATCCGTTAACCACCCGGAATCCACCTGAGGCCCCGAGACTTCAAACAATCATACCAACCAATCCCAAAACACATTACGGACCTGCTCAAGGCCTCAAATCACATCAAACAACAATAAAATCATCGATCGACCTCCAATCCAAACTTTATGAACTTTGAACTTTCCGACTTCTACTTTCGATGTTTAAACCTATCAAATCACGTCCGATTGACTTCAAATTTTGCACACAAGTCATATTTTACATTACGAAGCTACTTCTATTTCCGGAATCGGACTCCGACCCCGATATCGAAAAGTCCACTTCCGATCAAACTTCTTAAAAACCTTCAAATTTCTATCTTTCGCCAAATGGCTTTAAAATGACCTACGGACCTCCGAATTCACTTCCGATCGCGCTCCCAACTCCAAAATCACCATACGGAGCTACTCCCAGTCTCGAAATCTCAAATGGGCATCGAAAACACTTAAATGCACTTCATGCCAAACTTAAGAAATTTCTTCCAAAATGCTAACTTCCACCATAGGCGCCAAAACGCTCCCGGGTTATCCAAAACCCGCACCGGGCATACGCCCATGTCCGAAATCATCATACGAACCTACTAAAACCTTCAGATCCCAATTCTGAGGTTGTTTACTCAAAAATACAATCCTAGTTCATTCTTTTATCTTTAAGCTTCTAAGATGAGAATTTTCATTTAAATTTAACTCCGATCTTTCTGAATTTCGATTCCGACCATGCGTACAAGTCATAACACCTGAAATGAAGCTGCTCATGGCCTCAGACTGCTGAACGACGCGCTAGGGCTCAAAACAACCAGTCGGGTCGTTACACAAATCTGGCCCTGCATCCTCAATACACCATCACTATCAATAGACACATCCCTGGCATCATCATGTTGAACCCTGTCCTTAAGGACAAGCAAATGGGGATCATCATACTGGCGCTCTCTAATGCGGTCATACAAGGAAGCCTGAGATACCACACAAGCCAACACCCAACTAGACTCCGAAATATCTAACCTCACCATACGATTGGCCAAAGCTTGGACATCAACTGCAAAGGGCCTCTCCCCAACTAGAATGTACGCCAAACTACCCATACTCACTGCCTTTCAGCTCAAAGCATCGGCCACTACATTGGCCCTTCCCAGATGATACAAAATAGTAAATTTATAGTCCTTGAGGAACTCAAGCCACCTCCGCTGCCTCAAATTAAGATCCTTCTATTTGAACAAATGCTGAAGGCTGCAATGATTGGTATATACCTCACAAGATACGCCATATAGGTAGTGCCTCCAAATCTTTAAAGCATGGACTATGGCAGCCAACTCCAAATCATGTACAGGGTAGTTCTTCTCATGAGGCTTCAACTGACGAAAAGCATAAGCAATAACTCTACCCTTCTACATAAATACACATCCGATCCCAACTCTCGAAGCATCGTAATACATGGTGTAAAAACCTGAAGCTGATGGCAACACTAACACTGGAGCTGTGGTCAAAGCTGTCTTGAGCTTCTGAAAGCTCTCCTCGCACTCGTCTGACCATAAAAATGGAGAATTCTTCTGCGTTAACCTTGTCAAGGGCGAAGCAATGGATGAAAAACCCTGAACAAACCTGCGATAATAGCCCGCCAAACCGAGGAAACTTCGAATCTCAGTGGTGCAGGATGGCCTAGGCCAACTCTGCACCTCCTCAATCTTCTTTGGATTAACTTGAATACCATTATTGGACACCACGCGTCCCAGAAAAGCCACGGAATTAAGCCAGAACTCACACTTGGAGAACTTTTCATAGAGCTTCTCCCCTCTCAGTCTCTGCAACACCACCCTCAAATGCTGCGCGTGCTCCTCCTAGCTACACGAGTGCACCAGGATATCATCAATAAACACAATCACAAATGAATCCAGATACGGCCGAAATACACTATTCATCAAGTGCATGAACGCGGCTGGGGCATTAGTCAGCCCGAATGACATAATTAGAAACTCATAGTGCCCATACCTCGTCCTGAAAGCCATCTTCACAATGTCTGAATCCCTAATCTTCAACTGGTGATGGCGTGAACGGAGATCAATCTTAGAGAATACCTTTGCCCTCTGAAGCTGGCCAAACAAATCCTCAATACGGCTGTAGTGGATACTTGTTCTTCACTGTCTCCTTGTTCAATTGTCTGTAGTCAATGCACATTCTGATCGTGCCATCCGTCTTCTTCACAAATAAGATCGGTGCACCCCACGATGACACACTCGGGCGAATGAACCCCTTATCTAGGAGTTCCTGAAGCTGCTCCTTCAATTCCTTTAACTCAAATAGTGCCATACAATAGGGAGGAATAGAGATAGGCCGAGTGCCCGGTACCAGATCAATACCGAAATCAATGTCCCTGTCCGGCAGCATGCCCGGCAGGTTTGCTGGAAACACATATGGGAAATCCCTCACAACGGGCACAGAATCAAGACTAGTAGTCTCAGCTCCAACATCTCTCAAAAAAGCCAAGTACGATAAACAACCTTTCCCAACCATTCGCTGGGCCTTTAGGAAAGAAATCACCCTGCTGGGCACATAATCAGTCATACCTCGCCACTCGATCCTCGAAACACCCGGAATAGCCAACGTAACTGTCTTGGCATGATAGTCCAGAATAGTATGGTACGGAGATAGCCAATCCATACCTAGAATCATATCAAAATCTACCACGCCTAACAATAGCAAATCAACTCGGGTCTCCAGACCCCCAATAGTCACCAGACAAGATCGATATACATGATCCACAATAATGGTATCACCCACCGGGGTAGATACATGCACAGGAAAAGCAAGACAACCACGGGTCGTACCCAGATGATGGGAAAAATATCAACTCACATAATAGTATGTAGACCCGGGATCAAATAAAATAGAAGCAACCATGTGGCAGACTGAGATAATACCTGTGATAATAGCATCAAATGCAATGGCGTCCCTCATATCTGGAAGAGCATAGAATCGAGCCTGACAATCGCTAGATCGATCTCCATCCCCAGGGCAACCCCTAGCTGTCTGACCCCCACCCCTACTTGATTGGGATGGTGCTGAAGTAGATGGAGTAGAAGTGGAGGGCTGATCCCTTTGTTGAGACCGACCACCACGAATCCGAGGACACTATCTTCTCATATGACCAAACTCACCGCACTCGTAGCAAAGACTCGGAGCTGGAGAAGGGGACTAAAGGGAATCCCTCGCTGCAGACGAACCCTGGGCTGAAGAAGTAGGAGTAGAGCTCTGAGCTGGAAGGGCGCTAAGTGAAGACTGACTCTACTGATAACCCTGATGACCACGCTCTGAAGAATACCCACTGGACTCTGTACGACCTAACTGACGAGGTATGAAGGAATGACCTCTGCTGCGCTGGAACTGCCCCTAGACGGAGCACCACTGAAGCTACCTGCACCTTGAGGCCTTTTGGCCTCCCTCTCCTCACGTTTTCGACGATGATCTGTCTCAATCCGTCGAGCCACATAAACTACCTCCTCAAATGAGGTGGCCACAACCCTCTCACTAGTTATCAAAATGCAGACTGGATAGTTAAGACCATCCACAAACCTCCTAATCCTCACCCGATCTGTCGGGATCATCCAAGTAGCATGCTGAGCAAGCTACGTAAATCTCAACTCGTACTAAGTCACAGTCATGTCTCCATAAACCAACCACTCAAACTAACGATGCAGCTCGTCTCTATGAGACTACGGTACATACTTCTCTAGAAAGAGAGCAGAGAACTGCTGCCAAGTAAGGGGCGCTGGTCCAACCGGCCTACGCCTCTCAAACTCCTCCCACCATATAAATGCAGGCCCTGAGAACTGGAAAGTAGTAAAAGCCACTCCATTCGACTCCAAAATACCTGCATTGCGAAGCATACGCTGACACTTGTCTAGAAATACCTGGGCATCCTCGCACTCAGTGCCACTGAACGTCGGAGGTTGGAGCCTACCGAACCTCTCCAGTCGACGCTGCTCGTCATCTGGCATAGTTGGAACTACAAAGTCTGGAGCTGGTGCGACTGGCGTAACTGGGACAACTGGTGCAACTGGGGCAACTGGTGCAACTGGGGCAACTGGTGGAACTGGTGAAACTGGTGCAATTGGGGAAACTGGTGCAACTGGTGCGATTGGCTGAGCTGGGGCTGCTCCCGGTGTCTATAATCCCTGAACAACCTGCTCGGGTGTGCGAGCTGTGGGGTTCTAATGACTACCCCCGGTCTGTGAAGTAGCTGCGGCAGTAGTGGCTGAGACTGCCTGATCCAGGCCAGTGCAGACGGATAAGGTCTGAGCTAAAGCCTATTGAAGACTAGGAATCACAATGGGCACTGTCGGAGCCTGAACAGGTATTGCTGGAGCATCTACAGCCGGAGGCTGGTCCGAAACCTGGGCAGCTGGTAGATCTGCAGGAGCTGCTCTCACTGGTCTGCCTCGACCACGACCACGACCACGACCACGACCACGACCACGACCACGACCACGACCACGACCACGACCACTAGCAGGTGGCAATGGTGGTCGTCCGTCACATCTGATAGCACGGGTTCTTGCCATCTGTGAGAGAATACAGAAGTTTAGTTCTCAGAACAACAAAGCCGTATGACAAGAGTTCAAGAATATGAAGTGTTTCCTAAAGGTTTTCCAGCCTCTCGAGAATAAATACAGACGTCTCTGTACTGATCTGCGGGACTCTACTAACCGGCTCATGACTCATGAGGCCTAGTAACCTAGGCTCTGATACCAACTTGTCACGACACAATCCCGGTCATTATAGTGCCCAACACAAATGCTAAGCAAGCCCGACCATATAACGCTCACAAGTCAACCACACAATCCATTTCCAATTTATAGCATTAAATTATGAAATAACATAGTTCTAACTAGTGATAATAGATAGAAGTAATACGGAAATCATAACAACTACCAATAAAACTCCCAAAGACCTGGGGTCATGAGTCTAGAGCCTCTAAAATGACAAAATAATAAATCCTCAGTAATACAGATGTTCACAAATACAAAAATAATAAAGGGATAGGGGAGGAGTCGGGTCCTGCGAACGTCAGGCAGCTACCTCAACAATTCCTGAAAAACTCTGAAGCAGCAAAAAGCTTAACTATGCTTCCGAGATACCTGAATCTGCACACTTGGTGCAGGGAGTAAGGTGAGTACTTCCAACTCAGTGGTAATAGACATATATAATGACTGAAAAGAATGAAATCCCGAAATACCACAATGTAAAGCTAACACTAACAATTTAGCATAGTTAACGGTGAAATGGCAACAAGACAGAAACAGCTAGATCAGATCAACATCAAAACATGAACGCAATGCAATGCACATGACCGTTGTGGCGTACAACCCCATCCATTTGGGTACCTGCGCTCACTGTGGGGGTTCAGACTCATGAGGGGCTCCTACAGCCCAAGCACAATGTCATCGTAGCATTCGCTGCGGCATGTAGCCCGATCCACACTCAGTCCAGATATATGCATATAAGCCACACAAGCACAGTCAAGTTTATCATTTTCAGTTCCAATTATTAGGAATTATAGATCGAGTGTTTAAAACTTTAGAAATTTACTAATCATTTTGAGACAGTGTTTAACTTAGGACTGATATCATAAAAACATTCTAAGCATCATGGAAACAGTGATAATAATCCCTAAGGGATCCAAATAATCGGCACGCAGCGCAAATATACTCATAACAATCCAAGTAGGATGTTTACAAATCAGTCTATAGTCCAAAGCACAGCTCAGACACCACTCGGGGAGGACTAAGCCCCAAACCCCAATCATAAACGACCCCGCACTCATCAGGGAGTGCATGTCCTGCTTCAATATAGCATCATAGTGTGATAAACTGGGGTTTCAAACCCTCAGGTCATCATCTACATCTATTACTCACCTCAAACCGGCCACAAGACTAGTCTGCTATGCCTTTTCCTCTCGAATCTGCCTCCTCGCGCGTCGAATCTGGTCAAAACCACAATGAATACATTACAATAGGCTAAAGAAACATAACCCAATCGAAAAGACTCAAAAACCACAGAAAATCACGAAGTTGTCAAAACCCGAGCCCTGGGCCCATGTCATGACCCAAAATCCACTAAGGGTCGTGGTGGTGCCGGACACCTCTGTCAGGCAAGCCAACTAAATTATAAATAAATTCCTCTTTTAATACTTTTGAAAATCTAAGGTTTTTCCTTCCATTTTCATAAATAATAGTTCACTACTTTAATTCGAATTTAAATAATGACAATTAGTACAAATCCACTGTAAACCATCGTAGAAACCCGGTGTCACAAGTACATGAGCAACTACTGATAAGAGAAATAAAATACAATATCCGCCCAAAATACAGTGGGCGAAAAGTAAATACAGTACACTGGAAGAGACTACCCTAGCTGCGGTCGGCTCAAATGATGCAACTCACCTAGTCCCATCGATATCCATGCTGCTACGCCCAATAGGAGGCTAGAGGAGTATATATACCTGTGCTACAAAAATGCACAGAAGTGTAGTATGAGTACGTAATCAACGTGTACTCAGTGAGTGTCCCGCCTAATCCCGAAGGGGTAGAGACGAGATGGTCAACCTTGACACAATCTAATGGTCCAACGGTTATTTATTCTCAATATACATATCAACAGTGGATTTATTTACTAACATGATTTTTATCCAAACAGAGGAAACAAGTAAACACGTAATTCTTTCATAGGAAATTTCCAAGGTTTCTTTTCATTATTAACAATATGATCTCGAGCCATAGTGAGGCATGTAACAGCTTAATTAAATCCAGGCAACAATATAAGCATGCGCAAATCATACCGAGGCGACGGCCTGATCCAACAGAAATAAATGTGCACTTGCTGAGGGTCGACGGCGCGCCTATAGATGCATCTATTAATCTGCCGAGGCATTCAGCCAGGTCCAAAACAAATACACACAGGCAGTTAATCAGTCAAGAATTCAACGTGGAGCAATTATCCAAGAAGGGCCAATTCTCTTTAATAATTTGAGAAAAGCGAAACTTAAGTCTCTTTAGAAATCCATTTATTAATTTAGTGTGATTTATTACCTCGCTCGCGAATCATTCATGCGACGCGGGTACACGTAATGTCAAGACTCAAAATCCACTAAGGGTCATGGTGGCACTGGACACCTCTGTTAGGCCAGCCAACTAACTCAACAATAAATTCCTCTTTTAATACTTTTGAAAATCTACGGTTTTTCCTTCTGTTTCACATATAATAAGATCATTTTCCTGAATTCAAACATAAATAAAACTAATTGGTACAAAGATTCACCGAAACCATCCCAGAAACCCGGTGTCACAAGTGCATGAGCTACTACTGATAAAGACATAAAATACAACATAGCATCCGTCCGGAATACAATGGACAGAAACGAAATACAGATACTAGAAAGGACTTTAAAGAGCTACGGGCCGCCTTACATACTGCAGCTCACCTAGTCCCCAAATCGTCCGTGTTTCTATGCCAGTAGGCTGCTAATGCATCAAGTACATGTGCAACAAAAATGCACAGAAGTGTAGTATCAGTACGTAATCAACGTGTACTCAGTGAGCATCCCGCCTAATCCCGAAGGGGGTAGAGACGAGATGGTCAACTTTGGCACTTACTAATGGTCCAATAATGATATACTAAAACGTGAGAAATTCATGGATTTATATAGCATGCTCTAGTTCACAAGGCTGTAAAACAGGTAAACACCTTTAATAATTAGCAAAGGATTTTCAGGATTTCGTTTCTTCTATCTTCAGTAAATCATGTCAGGCCAAAAAGGCAATAACTACATCAAGTACTTCAAGTAAGTAACATAAACATGCGCATATTATGCCGAGGCGACGGCCCGATCCAACAGAAATGTAAATTGTGCACTGCCGAGGGTTGAACGGCTCGAACCAATAGATGCATCTATTTTCCCCGCTCGCGAATCATCCATGCGATGCGGTCAACATAAAGTAAACACATACCCTGCTCGCGAATCATCCATGCAACGCAGTCAACATAAAGTAGGCAAATACCCTGCTCGCGAATCATCCGTGCGATGCAGGTACACACAGGAATACATGCTCAACTAGTCAAATAAAAACTTATCGGGGGATATTTATTCAAATAAAACCAATTCTCCTTTAAAATTTTTTAAGAATGAAGTTTAACCCCTTTGAAATTCATTTACCAATTTTAATGTGATTTAGGTAGTTCAAACCATAAATGGGTTCACTATAATCCATGTATAACTTGCTCTTTGGGTCCTAGACTGCCCGGACAATAGCATGATAGTAGCTATGCACGGACTCTCGTCGCGTCGTGCGTACGTAGCCCCCACAAAAAGGAGCACATAATCATTTACTTCACATATGGGTTAAATTCCCCCACACAAGATTAGAAAGGAGACTCACCTCGCTCCGAAGACCCATAACCGGCATTTTACATTTCTCCAAAGGCTTGAACCGACGCATAATGCTCCAAAACTAGACAAAGATAATATAAATCTATTAATATATGCTCAACTATACCTTACAACTCAATTTATAACCATTCCTAACCCCGAATGTGAAGTTGACCAAAATGCTCTCGGGCCCACGTGCCTGGAATCCGAAATTTTTCGAAGATAAAAGTTACCCATGACCTTAGGAACTCAAATATATAATTTTCTCCTACTTCCCTTCTCAAAATCATGGCTAAAATCCAAGTTTTGTAATTTTCTAGGTTTTTAACCAAAACCCCAATATTTTCACTAATTTCCATGCTTAATCTCATACATGATCAATGTATTTAACTTATAATAGGTGGGAATAACTTACCTTGACATTGATGGTGAAATCCTCTCCTTAAAGCTCCCCACAATCGCCCCTAGCCAAGAAAATATGAGAGAAATGCACCAAATCAGGACTTAAATTAAGCTTCTGCCTTCAGTCGTTTCCGCTTCTATGGAATTATTACCACTTATGCGGTTCCGCTTATGTGGATTCTTGGCCGCTTTTGCGGTTCTCGTCCATGCCCAGGACTTCCGCTTTTGCGATGCCTTTCCTGCTTTTGCGATCCCGCTTATGCAGACCGCTTGCCGCTTCTGCGATTCTAAACAACCCCAGGCTTTCCGCTTCTGCAGTCAGACCCACCGCTTCTGCAGTTTCGCATCAGCGGATCAAGTGCCGCTTCTGCGGTCCTTCCTGCCCCTGCCCTTGTCTGCTTCTGCAGTTTCTTCTTTGCTTCTGCGGGGCCGCTTCTGCGGTCCCATTTCCGCAGAAGCAGAAATACCAGATACCAGCAAACTCAGCTCTTCTAAAAATCCAATTTTTGATCCGTTAACCACCCGGAATCCTCCCAAGGCCCCCGGGACCCCAACCAAACATACCAACCAATCCCAAAACACATTACGGACTTGTTCGAGGCTTCAAATCATATCAAACAACGCTAAATTCATGAATTACACCTCAATTCAAGCTTTATGAACTTTGAACTTTCCAACTTCTATTTCAGATGCCGAAACTTATCAAATCACGTCCGATTGACCTCAATTTTTGCACACAAGTCATATTTGACATTACGGACCTACTCCAACTTCCAGAATTGGATTCCGACCTCGATATCAAAAGGTCAACTTCCGGGTCAAACTTTTCAAACCTTCAAATTTCTATCTTTAGCCAAATGGCTTCAAAATGGCCTACGGACCTCCGAATTCACTTCCGATCTCGCTCCCAACTCCAGAATCACTATACGGAGCTACTCCCAGTCTCAAAATTCCAAGCAGACATTGATAACACCGAAACGTACTTCAAACCAAACTTATGAAATTTCTTCTAAAATGCTAACTTCCACAATAGGCGCCAAAACGCTTCCGGGTTATCCAAAACCCAATCCGGGCATACGCCCAAGTCTGAAATCATCATACGAACTTGCTGGAACCTTCAGATCTTGATTCCGAGGTCGTTTACTAAAAATTCCAATCTTAGAATTTTTCTCCAACTTAAGGCTTCTAAAATGAGAATTTTCATTTAAATTTAACTCCGAACTTCCTGAATATCAATTCCGACCATACATACAAGTCAATATTCCTGAAATGAAGTTGTTCATGGCCTCAGACTGCTGAACGGCGCGCTATGGATCGAAACGACTGGTCGGGTCGTTACATTCTCTCCCACTTAAATATACGTTCGTCCTCGAAGGTGCTGAGAACTATACTGAAGTAGCCTGAAATCACTGTTTAGCACTTCATGCACCCTCCCGTGCTACCACAACTTAGCAGCGCACATTAGCTCGATAAATCCTAAAGAGATTTCCTTTTTATTCAAGCAAATAAGCCTTAGAGCCCAATTCCAACATCCGGAATTCTATGCCAGACCTGATTTCAACATAAGATCACCAAATCATTCACCACACGCTGTACCCAACTTGACTACATAACCTTGCTGAATTCTTGCTTTACAACACTTAACCCACAGGACCACGATAATATTTTCTGATCAACATAGCCAACATTCAATGAGTCAGATGCTCCCATTGCACCTCATGACATAAACAAGTCTTATACCTCATGACATAAACAAGTCTTACTCTAACTCTTACAATACCACCATGATCGATGAGATGTGCCGAAATTCATAATCAACTGCCGAGTCAACCAATCATTGAGTCTACACTTCTGACAAGAAACATCACCACATTCTGGACCAATTAATGATCTTTGCTCCTTAATATACTTCATATAATCAGATTGCACCGATCCTAAATCCCATAATGTCGTCTCACCCAGTACGAACTGCGCAGGCAATAAGCCCTCCCAGACATGATCAAAAGTCCCATATGATGTCACAATGTGCCAATAAGCTACCAATTAGGATGTAATACAAAAGGAAAATGAACTCGGAAAAAGAAGTTCAATTACCCCGCTCGCGAATCATACATGCGACGCGGGATCACAGCTAATACGAGCTTTCCTCAAAAGACAGGATACGAAGCACGTAAAACAGGTATGGGGAACTGTGTTGAACATCACACTGTTGCGGCGTGCAACCCGATCCAAATAATATGCCTATGGGGGCGTGCAACCCGATCCACCTATATAACTCACATAAGGAGATGTACGTCGAGCTAAATTGCTAAGTGTATAATACCATTCCCTGGGGAGACATATAACACTATAATCCACAAACTCGGGCACACCAAAGTGCGATACAAGATCTGAATCTCAAGAGCCATTCTACTCATATAATATCATCGCCACGCGGAGCCTCAACATATAAAAATTTACCAAGCCGTCTCACAACTCACACGGCACAATGTATCACTTCATAAAATATCTGACAACAAGATAACACCGCGACTGCTCTTTCATCAAGAGCGCATTACTGAAATGAACACAATTGGCCTGATGTAAGGCTTACTTCCACGTTTAAATCCATCCACCGACCTCAAGTCGATCCTAATCGGGCCCAACTGGGCCAATGACCTTTCAAAGGTCCATGCTAACTTCCCTCTTCTCATAACACACAAGAACATCCATCATAACTGGAGCAACCTCCTCAGTTCATAATCTAATAAATAGAGTGCCCTTCAGGCATAGATTCTCAAATTAATGATATTACCAAAATCCTCATACTTGGTTTAAATCTCTACTCAATCAAGTGACTGCATGTCACACTTATACAATGTTCCTGTGGGACACGCTCCCACAACCTTTCGAAATAATTAACGGGTTTGCACATCCAAACCACCGGCTGCACCAACGCTGAAAAACGATCAAGAATCCCGAGCCATGATGCAAATCCTTTCTCACAAAACACCGATCTCAGGTGATACTGACGATAATATCAACTTACTCAAAACACTGAAAATCTCTTCATGCTCATTCGAGCTCGTGACATCATAGTCATTACCAAACGGCAACCTTGGTCCTTACTTCAAATTCCATACCACTCACTGCACCTCACATGCCGATATACGATAGACACGATTTCCATCACAACTCTGGAACCACTGATAGACTAACACTTCATCATATAAAACTTTTCATTTAACCCGCTTCAGGAGAACTATAGCAACATACAGGCAAATTCTCATAACCATCGAATATGCCAATCTCTAAGTAGTGGTCCAAGCCACAATAACCCTTCCGGGATCCGCCTACTCATAATAGGCCATAACAGAAAAATGCTTCTAAATAACATCAATTACTGCTGCTGACAAGCATCACACACACCGCCACAAATCACATGCGTGACTTGATCATGCTGGATGAACTGATCACCACTATCAATATGCCAAGTTAACCATGGCTAATCAATCTACTTCCTTCCACTTTAACCTTGATTGCCTTAGAAATAATACTTTTTCATTCAACATATAACACACTCCATCTACACTTGCCCCGAGTGACCTTGAATCACGAGACCAGGCTGTCTCAATTCTCACGAACTATTTCATATTACTCAAATGCTATACCACAAGTCGAAATACCATAGAACATTCTGGGCACCTTCTCATAAGCTACTACAGAGCTTGATTCTTAACTGTACTCATATGCTCGAAATCATTGGGCACAACACTTTAACTTCTGAATTTACTAGGACCATTATTGAGAGCCACCCGCTCCGACTGGGTCCCAAACATAATCCACTCTATAAATCTTTATGACACACGAATGCCCTCCCGATGCTGCACTCGGCGAAATCACTTCCTCTGAAACCTGCATCTATATGAGGCATAAATCCTGGATTCTTTTTCCAAGTCCAAACATGAGCCAATAAGGCCAACCATCGCATGCCTCCAACAATTCATATGCTCGACTTACCACTTATGGTCTTTTCTCATGGCTGAAATAATCCATCAATTCGCTGATATCCAAAAATCACGCAAGTAGTTAACCATACAACCCAGCCATAAGCGGTGGGACTCTCCCACTTAGCTTGAAGCCATCATTTCATAATTCCTGAGTTCGCCCAACCTTTTTACCTCTTATTGGCATAACCTCGCGCCATAAATTATAAAAATTTCTCGAAATCTTCATGCCAATCCCCATCTTCCATATTCTGAATCATCATCCCCATTTGCACGACCGATCTTCTTGTTAAACAGCCGATATAATTCCTTGCAGCAGCTTTGCCAACCACGCGACCGCTAACCTGCTTACGGGGGAAAAACCCATCTAGGGAAATCACCTACCGACAACTTTTCACGCTGCTGCATGGGGTACATTCACTATGACACCAATAGCCCATCCTGAGTCCGAGATGACCTTCCAGTTGCACAAGTCCCTTCTCCACTCACGGACATTAATTAAATGTGCGCCAATATCCTCCCAATTCACAGTTATGCTGCATCCTCCTTCACGTCAAGCAGCTCCTTTCCGCTATATCAAATCTTCTACCGCATAATGGCCCATGCTTCAAGTTCGCTCCGTAGGCCCCAATTACTAATCTCTGAAATTCTCCGATCATCCCAAACTCTCCTTAAGGTGCGTAGTCATCCCACGACCGAGCCTATATGCAACACCTGCCACTCTTCCACTTTGGCGGAACTCATCTCTTTAATTGACCACTCGACCTTGCTCCTCATACATGGCCTTCTAGAAGTTTTGAACACCGCCTGACACTTCCCACATGTCCTTCCTCACACTTTGCTGCTCACTTGTTGCCTTAAATAAAAATCTATCTTCATAGTACTTGAATCCACAATAGCTGCTAATCTTTAAGCCTTTCCGAATGCCATCTTTATCGATCCATCAATATTAGAAATTCTGATTCGATTTTGAATCATCACGCCATGCGACAACTGACAGTCCTATCTCCAATACTATTTCGTAATATCCTTCCATAAGGCAAATTGTAGCAGATTATAACATCAACGATCTTGGTACGTTCCAATAGGGCCACGACAATCCATTATAGAAGAGAGCTCCACCACGCTTGCAAATACTAGGTCTCATTACTTCCACCAGCCCAAATCTGACCATCCTTAGTCCGACTACCTTTCCCTTGCCGTGAATAAAATACTGGATCCCTTGATTACACGCTGAGTAAACTTCCCTTCAATTCATCCCCTGCACCGACACATGGGAAAATATCCTACCATCACAACCACACTGTGGAATAATAGCTTATAAGCATCATGGAAACTTGTGCCTAGCCTCAAGGCTCTTAGAAGATCTGTTACTGAGCTGAATAATAGAATACCCTTCCATAAAGCGACTATAATAGTCCAATTAACTATATCGGGAAAATCATCCCGCACCACATTTGTAGTGCCATTTCAATTCTTCAAATTCTCCATTTCTAGCAAGCACTCGCGTCGTGTAAGATTGAGAAGGAAGGAATCAAAGGAATAAGCCTCAAAGGAGTCGAACCGCACGATAAGGAAACCAAGAAGGGAAGAACTCCTAACAATCCTGCAGCCTCGTAAGGATAAGTACAGACGTCTCCATACCGATCCGTGAGACTCTACTAGACTTGCTCATGACTCGTGAGACCGACGGGAACCTAGAGCTCTGATACCATGTTGTCACGACCCAAAATCCACTAAGGGTCGTGGTGGCGCCGGACACCTCTGTCAGGCCAACCAACTAACTCAACAATAAATTCCTTATTTAATACTTTTGAAAATCTACGATTTTTCCTTCTGTTTCATATATAATAAGATCATTTTCCAGAATTCAAACTTAAATAAAACTAATTGGTACAAAGATTCACCAAAACCATCCCAGAAATCCGGTGTCACAAGTGCATGAGCAACTACTGATAAAGTCATAAAATACAACATAGCATCCGTCCAGAATACAATGGACAGAAAAGAAATACAGATACTAGAAAGGACTTTAAAGAGATACGGGCCGCCTTACATACTGCAGCTCACCTAGTCCCCGAATCGTCCATGTTTCTGTGCCCAGTAGGCTGCTAATGCATCAAGTACCTGTGCAACAAAAATGCACAGAAGTGTAGTATGAATACGTAATCAACGTGTACTCAGTGAGCATCCCGCCTAATCCCGAAGGGGGTAGAGACGAGATGGTCAACTTTGACACTTACTAATGGTCCAATAATGATATACTAAAACGTGAGAAATTCATGGATTTATATAGCATGCTCTAGTTCACAAGGCTGTAAAATAGGTAAACACTTTTAATAATTAGCAAAAGATTTTCAGGATTTCTTTTCTTCTATCTTCAGTAAATCATGTCAGGCCAAAAAGGCAATAACTACATCAAGTAAGTAACATAAACATGCGCATATCATGCCGAGGCGACGACCCGATCCAACAGAAATTTAAACTGTGCACTGCCAAGAGTCGAACGGCTCGAACCAATAGATGCATCTATTTTCCCCGCTCGCGAATCATCCATTCGATGCGGTCAACATAAAGTAAATAAATACCCTGCTCACGAATCATCCATGCGACGCAGTCAACATAAAGTAGACAAATACCCTGCTCGCGAATCATCCGTGCGACGCAGGTACACACAGGAATACATGCTCAACTAGTCAAATAAGAACTCATCGGGGAATATTTATTCAAATAAAACCAATTCTCCTTTAATAATTTTTAAGAATGAAGTTTAACCCTTTGAAATTCATATACCAATTTTAATGTGATTTAGCCAGTTCAAACCATAAATGGGCTCATTATAATCCATGTATAACATGCTCTTTGGGTCCTTGACTACCCGGACAATAGCATGATAGTAGCTATGCACGGACTCTCGTCACCTCGTGCGTACGTAGCCCCCACAAATAGGAGCACATAATCATTTACTTCACCCATAGGGTAAATTCCCCCTCACAAGATTAGAAAGGAGACTCACCTCGCTCCAAAGACCTATAACCGGCATTGTACATTCCTCTGAAGGCTTGAACCGATGCATAATGCTCCAAAACTAGACAAAGATAATATAAATCCATTAATATATGCTCAAATATACCTTACAACTCAATTTATAACCATTCCTACCCCCGAATGAGAAGTTGACCAAAATGCCCTCGGGCCCACGTACCCGGAATCCGAAATTTTTCAAAGATAAAAGTTCCCCATGACCTTAGGAACTCAAATATATAATTTTCTCCTACTTCCCTTCTCAAAATCGTGGCTAAAATCCAAGTTTTATAATTTTCTAGGTTTCCAACCAAAACCCCAATATTTACACTAATTTCCATGCTTAATCTCATACATGATCAAGGTATTTAAATTGTAATAGGTGGGAATAACTTACCTTAACATTGATGGCGAAATACCCTCCTTGAAGCTCTCCACAATCGCCCCAAGCCATGAAAATATGAGAGAAATGGACCAAATCACGACTTAAATTAGGCTTCTGCCTTCAATCGTTTCCGCTTCTGCGGAATTATTACCGCTTATGCAGTTCCGCTTATGCGGATTCTTGGATGCTTTTGCGGTTCCCGTCCATGCCCAGGACTTCCGCTTTTGCGATGCCTTTCCCACTTTCGCAGTTCCGCTTCTGTGGACCGCTTGCCGCTTCTGCGATTCCAAACGCCCCCAGGCTTTCCGCCTCTGCGGTCAGATCCACCACTTCTGTGCTTCCGCATCAGCGGATCAAGGGCCGCTTCTGCAGTCCTTCTTGCCCATGCCCTCGTCCGCTTCTGCGGTTTCTTATTTGCTTCTGCGGGGACGCTTCTGCGGTCCCATTTCTGCAGAAGCGGAAATACCAAATACCAGCAAACTCAGCTCTTCTAAAAATCTAATTTTTGATCTGTTAACCACCCAGAATCCGCCCGAGGCCCCCGGGACCCTAACCAAACATACCGACCAATCCCAAAACACATTAAGGACTTGCTCGAGGCTTCAAATCATATCAAACAATGCTAAATTCATGAATTACACCTCAATTCAAGCTTTATGAACTTTGAACTTTCCAACTTCTATTTCTGATGCCGAAACCTATCAAATCAGGACCGATTGACCTCAATTTTTGCACACAAGTCATATTTGACATTACGGACCTACTCCAACTTCCGGAATTGGATTCCGACCCCGATATCAAAAGGTAAACTCCCGGGTCAAACTCTTCAAACCTTCAAATTTCTATCTTTAGCCAAATGGCTTCAAAATGGCCTACGGACCTCCGAATTCACTTCCGATCGCGCTCCCAACTCCAGAATCACTATACGGAGCTACTCCCAGTCTCAAAATTCCAAACAAACATTGATAACACCGAAACGCACTTTAAACCAAACTTATGAAATTTCTTCTAAAATTTCAACTTCCACAATAGGCGCCAAAACGCTCTCGGGTTATCCAAAACCCAATCCGCCCAAGTCCAAAATCATCATACGAACCTGTTGGAACCTTCAGATCTTGATTACAAGGTTCTTTACTAAAAATTCCAATCTTAGCCGTTTTATCTAACTTAAGGCTTCATAAATGAGAATTTTCATTTAAATTTAACTCCGAACTTCCTGAATTTCAATTCCGACCATACACACAAGTCAAAATTCCTGAAATCAAGATGCTCGTGGCCTCAGACTACTGAACAACGTGCTTGGGCTCGAAACAACCGGTCGGGTCGTTACACGTAAAGTATATGCTCAGATGGCCAAATTAGAATTTTATCAGTGTAAGGTCCCGCAAATAATTTTTGGTCTCAAAACTTAGTAACCCGTGGTGTCGATTGCGAATATATGTTAGGAATGTGTAGAACTTTTCGCTGCGAGCTTGCGAGCCACGGTTCGGACCCTTGGCAGTGATCTAAGCTTTAAAAATCAAAAGAATCAATTTTCCAGAAAATTGTCATTTATGCGGCCCAGAATGCGATCGCAGATCAGCTATGCGGACCGCATTCCTGCCGCATAGTGATTCAGAGTGTTGGTATAAGTTGATGTTGAAAATGCGGTCCATTATACGACCGCATAATCGATATGCGGACCGCATTCCAGCCGCATAGTGAATCAGAGAGTTGGTCTAAGTTGAGGTTGAAAATGCAGTCCATTATGCGACCGCATAATCAGTATGTGGACTGCATTTCCACCGCATACCCAGGCAGAGATGTCCTATGATTTGGGGTCAGTTCTGCGGTCCAATATGCGGACCGCATTTCAATTATGCGGTCACATAGTGCAACCGCAGATCTTACCCGGACTTCCATTTTATAAAATTGAAAACCCGACCCCCTTTCTAATATAACACCCCAACCCCTCATTTTTACATATTTTCTGAACAAAATAAGAGAGAGGGAGGAGGGGTTCTTGAGAGAAGGTTCCTTTTCATCAAAAATTTATTCCTCAAATTTATCTGGTCCGGGGAAATTTTAAAGCAAGTGTCTTCATCTCCATTTCTACAGGTGAAATCCCTACCCCATTTTCATTGACTTTCAGATTTATTGAGAGGGGGAAGTCTCAGGCATTAATTCTTGATAATAGGTGTTGAAACATCATGCATGTTTATTAAAACCTAAATCTAGTAAGTGTAGTTGGGAAGGAGTAAAGAATTATGTAAAAAAGGGTTGATAACCTAAATAAACTCGGATCGTAATTGTGAATTTCAAATTCTAAGAAATATGTGTTAATTTGTAAAATAGATTGATGTGGCTAGATTGCTTGGTGACTGATAATAGGAGTTTAAAAAGGGAATTCGCCTCCAGGTATGTATGCCTAACCTTGACTTTGTAAAATCACCTCGTTGGTGTTCAATGTTTGGTATGTAACATTCACGTGGGTAATTTGTGAAATTTGTGTGATTGCATGGTTGTGATTATGATATGTGGTATTAGATGAAAAACAAATGACGTAAGGAAACTGTAAGTGATGCAACTGAAATGATTGTGATATTAACACCTATGGCTTATCGTGGGCAAGTATTGTTGTAACGTGAAACACTGTGAATTGTGGAATATGACGGAAATAGTATTAATGGTTATGGAAACACTTGAAAAATTATTGTTGCTATTCCTCAAGAAGTGTTGCTGTGATCCTTGTGAATTGTTCATTGATGTTATTGTGATTGTTTGTGAGTTGAAAATGTATGGTGGGATCGGGTTGCGCGCTGCAACACGAAGTAATAAGGTACGGGTTGTGGTGATAAGGGTGGCCGAGGTAATAAAAGTGGAAAGTGATCGAAATCACTGTTGTAAAGAAAATATGAGCAAAAATGTGAAATCTATTGATGTGGAAATGTGGAAGGGGAAACAGGAGAGTTTGTAAAACTTGTTTGGCTTGAATGTTCTTTATTTATGGAATTGAATGTCATTTCTGTTACTGTTACTTATTTGTCTATGGCTTGAGTTTACTTGGCGCAAAGTTTGTTATACATACCAGTACAATTCAAGTGTACTAACGCCCCTTTGCCGGGGGCGCTACATTCTTGTCATGATTGTAGGTGGATCTGCAGCAGGTATTCCAGCCCACCGATCGTAGCTCCCTCTTCGCCTTCCGTCAACTGTTTTGGTGAGCCCCATTCCTCTCGGGGCCCTACATGGCTTAGGTCGCTTGTCTCTGTAGTTTTATTTTGCTGTTGTGTAACGTATAGCCAGAGCCTTGTTACCGGCAAGTACTGTATTATCCCGTTGTATCTTTAGAGGCTCCGTAGACAGTGGAGGTAGGTTAGAAGCTATGTATATTCATGTTTCTTTTATTGGGCAACGAATTAGTAATTTCACTAATTATTATGTATGTATGTTTTGAAAAAGGGTGATCAAAAAAATTAATTATATGGCTAGTTCTTGGAATACCGAATAAGGAAAACAAGGGGTGGCTCATGGGTTAGGAAAGGCACCCAGATCCGCTTGACTGGGGATACCCGGTCGGGCTCCGGTCATGTCCCTCGAGTTTGGGGCATGACAATCAGGGAATAATTATCCAAATAAGCCAATTCTCTGTTTAACAATTCAGGAATGATGTTTAATCTCTTTTAAATTTGTTTACTAATCAAAGGTGGTTTAAACAAATCAAGTCATCGATGGGTTCATAATTAATTCAAGTATAACATGCCGATGGGTCCTAACTACCTGGACAATAGCATAATAGTAGCTATGCACAGACTCTCGTCACCTCGTACGTACGTAAACCCCACAAATAGGAGCACTTAATCATTCACTTCACCTATGGGGTAAATTCTCCCTCACAAGATTAGAAAGAAGACTCACCAACGCACAATGCATCAAAACTAGCTAAATTAACGATAAACTAATGAGAATATACTCAATTAGTTGTTAACAATTCATATTATACAAGTTTCTAACTCCGTTTAGTGAAATGACGAAAATGCCCTTAGGCCCACGTGCCCGGAAATCTGAAATCTCTCTAAGATAAAGGTTACCCATGACCTTAGGAACTCAAATATATAATTTTCTCCTAATTCCATACTCAAAATCGTGGCTAAAATCCAATATTATAATTTTTCTAGGTTTCCAACCAAAACCCCAATTTTTACACTAATGTTCATGCCTAAATCCATACATAATCAATGTATTGAGCTCATAATGGGTGGGAAAAACTTACCTTAGCATGGTTGATGAAGATCCTCTCTTGAACCCTCCAAAAATCGCCAAATGAAGTGGGAGAAATGAGTGAATTGAACAAATCCCGACTTTAAAATAACCCTTCTGCCTTCAGCAATTTTCGCTTATGCGGAAAAAATTCCGCCTCCGCGATTCTGCTTTTGCAGAAAATTATTTGCTTCTGCGATCCCTAGGCTCCAGCCAAAATTTCCGCATCAGCGGAGACCAAACCGCTTCAACGGTTCCACTTAAGCTGTCCAAAAGCAGCTTATACGGCTCCTCTCCAAGCCGGCCCTTCCGCTTCTGCGATTTCGCCTCCGCAGATGCGGTCCCGCAAGCCTTAGTCCAAAACCACTTTTGCGGCCACTTGTTTGCTTCTGCGGTTCAGCTTCTGCGGTCACCCAACTGCAGAAGCAAAAATAACAGCAACCAGATGCTTCAGCACTTCTTCAAAGTTAATTTTTAATCCGTTACCCACCCGGGATCCACCCGAGGCTTTCGGGACCCCAACCAACCATACCAACCAATCCCAAAACACATTACGAACTTGCTCGAGGCTTTAAATCACATCAAACAATGCTAAAATCACGAATCACATCCCGATTCAAGCTTTACGAATTTTGAACTTTTCAACTTCTACTTCAGATGATTAAACCTATCAAATCGTGTCTGATTGACCTCAAATCTTGCGCACAAGTCATATTTGACATTACGGTCCTACTTCATCCTCCAGAATTTGATTCCGACCCTGATGTCAAAAAGTCAACCCCCCGGTAAAACTCACCAAAAACCTTCAACTTCCTATCTTTAGCCCAAATGGCTTTAAGATGGTCTACGGACCTCCGAAATAACTTCCGATTGCGCCCCCAACTCTAGAATCACTGTACGGAGCTATTCACAATCTCGGAATCCCAAGCGGACATTGATAACGATGAAATGCACTCCAAGCCAAACTTATGAAATTTCTTCTAAAATGCTAACTTCCACAATAGACGCCAAAACGCTCCTGGGTTATCCAAAACCCACACCGGGCATACGCCCAAGTCCGAAATCATCATACGAACCTGCTAGAACCTTCAGATCCTGATTTCGAAGTCGTTTACTCAAAATTCAATCCTAGTTTATTCTTTCAACTTTAAGCTTCCGAAATGAGAATTCTCTTCCCAAATCAACTCTGGACTTCTCGAAATTCAATTTCGACCACGCGTACAAGTCATAATACCTGAAATGAAGTTGTTCATGGCCTCCGATTGCTGAACGGAGCGCTGGTACTCAAAATGACCGATCGGGTCATTACAGCCCACTTCTCGAAAAATTACAAAATTTACACCACCAGAATTCTCGTCTCGCCACGAGTCTATACATATCAAATTTACTAAAATCGGAGTTCAATTACCCTTTCAAAACCCAATTTTTAAACTCCCTTAAGTTTCAAGCCCTAACCTCCATTTTTACCCTCTAATTCCTCGAATTTCAGTGGTTAATCCTTGTTTTTACACCATAATAACATATTCCGAGTCTAATAATTCATACCTGATGAAACCCCTTCGAATTCTCTTCAAAATCGCCTAAGAATTGCCTGAGTCCGAATTCCAAAAGGTTTTCTTCTCTTCCAAAAATCGTGAACCACTGTTCGCTAAACCCCTGCAAGGTTTCGCTTCCGCGGTCCCGCATTGCGGCCAAATTACCGCGTATGCGGTTTTCACTTAAGATGCCAGGCTTTGCTTATGTGACTCAATATCCACTTATGCGGAAATACCTTGGGCCATGCCTGCCCGCTTCTGCATCCTCCTCGCCACATCTGCGGAACCCCTTCTGCGGCTCCTTTTCCGCAGATGCGAAAATACCAGAATACAGAAAGATCATACCTGCAACAATGCTTCAAACTTCCCGTTTAACCACCCGAAATCACACCGAGGCCCCCGGGATCTCAACCCAAGGCACCAACACATCCTACAACCTTATTCAAACTTGCTCGCACCATCAAAATACTATCATTAACATCAAAATCCTCAATTTTCCTCAAATCAAAGCCTAAGTTTCTTAAAAACTTTCGAATTGCACATTCGACCAAAAACCCGACCAAACGACGTCTGAATGACCTGAAAATTTGCAGGCACATCCAAAATCACCTAATGAAGCTACTGCAACTCTCGGAATTTCATTCTGACCATCGGATCAAAATCTCACCTATCAACCGGAATTCGCCAAAATTAAAACTTCACCAATTCAAGCCTAATTCTACACCGAGCCTTCAAAAAATCAATTCTGATTGTACTCTTAAGTCACAAATCATACTTCGAAGCTAACCAAATCACCGGAATTCACATCTGAACCCGCTAACTATATAGTCAACTTTCGGTTGACTTTTCCAAAACAATCTTCCGTCTAAGAGGCTAAGTGCCTTATTTCCAACTAAAACCAATTCAATTCTATCTGATCAACTCAAATATTGATATTGAAATATAGAACAACATAATATGGGGGAAAGGGGGCGGTAAATCACGTGACGATGGGTCGAGTCGTCACAGAAAACTATAAGGACAAAAAAATACCTCAAGTTTTTGGTGATGTATAAGAAAATATAGACGCATGCTCCTTTTTTGTCTAATATTGAACTAAACACTTAATAAAATGTATAAAAACTTATAGTAAGAAAGTAATATAAGAAGATAGGATATAGATAGCGTGAGACATAAATTAATAAATAAATCAAATAAATAATAATGCATATTATTAGGAAATTTAAATATTAATATATATATATATATATATATATATATATATATATATATATGTATATGTATATGTATATATATATGTATATGTATATGTATATATATATGTATATATATATTAAAGGAATACAATTACCATATATATTGGCGTTATGGCTAAGCCAAATTGCAAGCTACTAAAAAGCTACTAGGCAATATTAAGGAGAGTTAGTAGCTTGGGATATTATCAACTAAGGAAAAAATGGATCAAGAACTTTATATGCAATCCATTTACTAAATTAAATTTTTTATTATTTAATTCTGTTTTGAATCTTATGTGGTAATAATAAAATAAAAATAATCTATATATCTTCTCTATATTTATTTTGTTAAATGAAATCATATAATTTATCCAAAATTTTAAATTGAAAAATAAAATAAATCAAAATTTATCCAAGCTTTTGAATTGGAAAATGAAACTCCAAAGATGTAAAAAAATACCTTGAAATTTTGGTAAATTATAAAGTATGGGCATATGCACTTTTATTTATGTTATCTATTATTGGATTAATAACTAAATAAATAATTATATAAAATTTATAATAAGGGAAACTAATACAGAAAAAGGCAAATTAGAGATAGTGTGAGAGAATTTATACTTT
>MU776030.1:30016-62360 GCA_026770625.1 Nicotiana glauca | reverse complement strand
ATTCTTAGCCTGTGTTGCCCGTGGGTTTCCGGGTCTTGGAGGTTACTTCAGTATTTGGTTTTAAAGTGTATGTGCGAGGCGGCAACTGTATACATTACTCATGTTATTTAGTTTTGATTATAAATTTGGCAATTGTTATTTCTTCCGCAATGTGTTAGGCTTACCTGGTCGTGAAGACCAGGTGCCGTCATGACGTGTTCACAATTGGTGAACTAAGGCCGTGACAACTTAACATAAACTAGAGTACAACTCCTAACCCAAATAGCAAATCAACAAGAAAAGATGAAGTTATATTTAGAAATCATTTGATAAAGAAAATACCCCTTTTCAATTAAAGTACAATATCAAATGAATTATTACATTGAATATGAGATATCAATAAATCAAAACATAGAAGAAATTCCTTTCTAAGTAAAATACAACCTCAAACTGTTTAAGGAAAATTTAGCTGAGAAATCAATTGAGTTAAAAATGTAACAATTGTTTAAATTTGAAGTATTGAACATATAAAAATAATAAGGCGAAGTATTGTAAATACTATGGATTCCAACGCAAAGGATCACAACAGTAAAGGGATCTAAACAGCTAATATACTTGAATTGTTAATAACAAGTAACATAGCAAACAGAAAGTGAACGTAAAGGACAACATAACTCAATTAGAATAAGGAAAATCAAGGACAAGTGCACAGCATCACCCTTCGTGCTTTACAATCTTCCTCACAAAATCATACACGACATCACCCTTCGTGCTTTAACACTCTCCCTCACAAAATCATACACGACATCATCCTTCGTGCTTTAACACTCTTCCTCACAAAATCATACACGGCATCACCCTTCGTGCTTTAACACTCTTCCTCACCCAAACAACAATCACAAGAAATAAGGGTAAGAAAATAAATGAAATCACAATAAAATCCTGGCAAGGGAACAATAGTACAACAATAAGATCCCGACAAGGGAAACAACATCAAAACAATAACATCCCGGCAAGGGAACAATAGTACAACAATCAGATCCCGACAAGGGAAATAACATAGAAACAATAACATCCCAGAAGGGAACAATAGTACAACAATCAGATCCCGACAAGGGAAACAACACCAAAACAATAACATCCCAGCAAGGGAACAATAGTGCAACAATCAGATCCCGGCAAAGGAAACAACATCAAAACAATAACATCCCGACAAGGGAACAATAGTACAACAATCAAATCCCGGCAAGGGAAACAATATCACAATTTTCTCTCTCCTTTCTTCTTTCACATTTACTTCACAACTCAATTCACAATTTGAGCCAATGCTCTACAATGTTCAACATTTCAATTGTCAACTTGAGCCAATGCTCTATAATGTTCAACAATTCAATTCTCAACTTGAGCCAATGCTCTATAATGTTCAACAATTCAATGTTCAACTTGGGCCAATGCTCTATAATGTTCAATAATTCAATACTCAACTTGAGCCAATGCTCTATAATGTTCAACAATTCAATCTTCAACTTGAGCCAATGCTCTACAATGTTCAACAATTCAATTCTCAACTTGAGCCAATGCTCTACCATGTTCAGTTAACAATAATACTTCCACAAGTCATATTCCTCGATAGAAATTATCATATAGAGCATAGACAAATGGAGTCGCATTAATCAAAGTATAAGACTCACGGGCATTCTTGACACCAACGTATAGATACTCGCCACCATGCCTATACGTCGTACTCGACAACTAACACATAACAAATAGGACACAACTCCTAATCCCTAAAGCTAAGGTTAGACCAAACACTTACCTCGCTTTGCTATCAATTCAAAATTCCATCAAGCTTTTGCCTCGCAAATTCGTCCGAAGCTTCAAATCTAGTCATAATAATTCAATTTACTCAATATAAATCGTACGAATTAATTTCATATGAAATTACTAATATTCTGGATATTCTAGACACTTCAATCTATTTAAAATCATACAAAAGTGAACTACTACAATTTACCAACAATCCACTCCACCATTATTCTTTAATAATTTATACTCCTAACATTACATGTGTGATCAACCATCCACACCCAACCAACCAAATTCCATCAAATAATTAACTTTCAATCTCTACAATGGGTATTCACTTAAATTGAGAATTTATGGCTTCCAATCATCATACCATGAGTTTCAATACTTTATTTAAACTCATAATTCCATAATAACTCTATATATGTAAGTCTAAGGGTATAGGATTACCTTTTGGAAGAAATCTTGCAAAACCCTCATTGGATTTCTTGAAGATCTAAGTATTTGTATGTGTAGATTTCATCAATATTAGTGTCGAAATTATGGAATTTCACACCAAGAGAATGGGGATTTCTTACCCTGAAGATGGGAGGTGTTGGAGGTCTTGAGAGAGAGGAGGAAAACCCTAAATGTCGTCCAAAAGAAATGGGGGAAAATGAATCCCGAAATTGTGCTTATAAACTTGAATTTCGGATGCTGCCTCGGATGCTTCGCATCCCCACTTCACTCCTCTCAGGAGCTCGGATGCTGATCCGGATGCTATGGCAGCACTTCACTTTTTTGGATGCTGCCTCGGATGCTTCGCATCCGCGTAATCCTCCGCCAACCTTTGGTAATTTGGTGATAACTTCTGGTACGAATATCCAAATGACGAACGGTTTAAAGCGGTAGAAACTAGACTCGAAGAGCTTTAATTCAATTGGTTGTGTATCACACAACTCGTTATATCCATATAGATATTCTTGTCCAAAATAAGGTCTTGTGTGGACTCATTTGCAACTTTTGGCTTAGACTTAGGACTTTCCTTAGACCCCATATATCTTATAGTACGCCTCGTACACTTGCTATCATATCCAATTGGTATTCATAATGATAATAGACCTCTTCCATATATAAAATAATATAATTACAACACATCAACTTTCTTATTTCGCCAAAATGCGCCGAATTGTCATGTGGACTTCCAAATCCAAATTCGGACACACGTCTAAGTCCGAAATCACCATACGAATCTATTGACATTATTAAAATTCTAATTTGGGGTCTTTTGCTCAAAAGTAAACTCTTCGGTCAACTCTTTCCATTTGCTTCAAAAAATAAGATTTTGATTTTCTTTAAATTTAACTCCGAATCTTACGAAAAATCAAACTTGACCATACATGCGGGTCATAATGTGTATTACGAATATCCTCAAGGTCTTAAGTCGTTGAACGAGACACTAATTCTTAAAACAAAAAATTAGGGTTGTTCCATCATCCACCTCTTGAACAAACGTTCGTCCTCAAACGTGCTAAGACTATTCTGAGGTTACCAAATTGATGTTTCTACTTTTAGGCATATACTCGTGGTTGATCCCACATTACCACATTCGAAATAAGTTCGACAATACCATTTCAATTTAGGCTATTTCTCTTACCCATTTTGTAAACTTTAAGACCAAATTTCTTACACTTCGAACATTTTAAAAAAGGTCTGATTTTTACATCATCACTCGTTCTTAGTCTCACCTGGCTATAGCAACTCGTGCCTATGTATGAATCAAAATTTTAATAGCATTGAATGGTTGTTAGATCCTCCCCCACTTAGGGTCATTCACCGTAAAATAAGAAGTAGAGTCTGCTCTAAAAAACATAAAGTAATTATTTTTTTTTTGCACATATCAATGTCCCAAATTTTTTTCTAACTCTCAAAATGTTTAGAAAATTCGGCAGAATTTCCCCTGTAATTGGACCCATCTACCTGTTAGAGTAACACCAAAACAACTCCTAATAACACACCCACAACTCAACAAATCACCATAATGTTTATATCAATAATACAAATCTCCGCATTACAAGCGTGACACGATCATAAAGATATCTTGACAGGAAACACATCATATGTATGACCATAACCACATCTCTGCTCTTAATAGTTGTTCATAATCGATTACAAATCGCCAATTAATCGCATGCCAACAAAAACCTTGTTTCAAACCACCATTTTCTAACGTGAAGACCTCAAAAGTAATTACCCAAATTGATGAGTCACATTTAACGCCACCCAGGCACTTATTTTGTGCGCTAAAACTCAATAGTTACAATACAAATTGATAAAATTATGCACAGAGATATTCATACAAGAATTTTCAATTAAGCCTCATAGGCATGACTCCCTATAATTACTATAGTACAACTTTTTAATTTCATAGGGGAGAATTTAAACACATAATTTTTTTTTCACCACAAGGACCTCGTCCTTATATGACATCCACTACAACTTGTAGCTGGTTTAAATATCTCACATCATACAAAAATACGAGGATCTTGCCCTCAACTCCATACCACAAGTAATATGGACATTGTGCCAACTGAAAATTTTCATTTCCTTTCTTTTTCTTCTAAATAAATTTCGTCCAACAAAATCACAGCATATAATGAACCGTCACACCGATAGGGAATAAAATTCGCAATTTAAATCAATTTTCCTGAAATCACCTCAAAACACACATCATAACTATTTTTTTGTGACTAACACATAATGATAGACATAGCTATCTCCATATAATCTCCCAACATGAGCATGCACATAAGAAATTTAAGATTACGAAGCTGACTCATGAGTAAAGCATATTAGGAGGACTTGCCTCGATACTCATAACCGAATCAAATTAAGAAAATTGTTCCTTTATGATAACTCGAGTTCGTTCTTGTAACGACCTCAACTATACCATAGCGAATATATCAATGGGTCAGGCCTCCCCTCTTAGGTGCCATCTTTTCGCTTTCTCTCCACCCCTAATTGGTAGTGTAGGTAGAGTAGTAATTGTAATGGAGTATGTCACACGTGTGCTCTGATGGAACAGATTTCTCCCAAGTCTAGGGCAATTTCTCAGGATGTTCCTAGTATCACCATATTCATAACAACCCATCCGCAGTTCGACTGCTCATACTGAGTTCGTACCGGATAACTTAAATAACCATTGCAAGAAATTCCATGCCACTGGCACATTAAAAGATGACTGGCCTATGCGAGTGTTGTGATTAACTTAACCACTACGAGTATGCTAAAACTATTTTCGTGACCCCGCTGATACTGAAATGTAGAATTATTAAGGACGCGAGAATATCTCAAGTCCCATCATCACTCCATTCAAATATTGTCTCTTATCATATACAAGTTTTGGAAAACCTTTCAATACCACATAAATATATCTCAGGCCAAAATTGACATAACACATGACCCCGCAATTTGATTGTTGATAGTGGACTCCCTTCACCTGGCATGAAGCCATATGAAACATTATGATGATTCACAATACTAACCTTTATTGCTCGTACGACACCGGTCATAAGATACCTCAAGCAGTTTATGTAGCACATGTCATCCTCGTGACGGTTAAACTCATTTCCACCAGTGTCTTGGCTGGCTAGTAAGTACCCTTTGATAAATAGAAATCCCATACGAAACACAAAGTCTCTAATAATACCAACTATATTTTTTTTCTACATCCACCTGTGATGATTAAGTAACCAATTAAACCTTCTTAAGATTGTACTTTTTAACCAGATGTAAAAACATATTGCATCCTCATGCGCACAATTGAAAGATCTATCCAAATTTCCGCATCCACAATTGCGAACGACACGTGGTAAAAGTATTCGAGCAACTTTGGCTCCCTTATAACCCCTTTACAGTATCACAAACCATTGGCATAGTACATGTGACGACCCAAGGGTCATCACCGTAATTCTCCCTTTTTTCGTGCTTCCGATGCCTTGAAAACCTCGCTTTTAGTTACCTCGATTTGCGTGTGCAGTTTGGGCGCATAGCCGGAAAGCTTTTATGTTGAAATATGTGAATTTTGTGAAAATTTTGAAGAATTTTGATATTAATATTGTTAAAGTTGACTTTGGTCAATATTTTGGGTAAACGGACCCTGACCCGTAATGTGACGGTCCCGGAAGGTCCGTAGAAAAATATGGGACTCGAACGTATTCCCGAAATCAAAATCCGAGGTCTTGAGCCCGAGTAAAGAATTTTTAAAAGAAATTGTTTTTCTGAAAATGATATGAAAATGAGTTAGAAAATATAGGTATCGAGCCCGTATTTTGGTTCCGACGCCCGGTACAGGTCTTAAATATACGTTAAGCGCTTTCTGTGAAATTTGGTCAAAATCGGACGTCGTTTGACGTGTTTCGGACCTAAATATCTAAAGTTGGAAATTTATGAACTTGAAATGAAAAATGATGATTTTGAGGTTTGATTCTTTGATTTTGATGTTATTTTAGCGATTTGATCACTTGAGTAAGTCCGTAGGATGTTATTGAGTTAGTGTGTGTGTTTTGTTGGAGCCTCGAGGGCTCGGGAGTGATTCGGAGGTGGTTCGGGTTAGTTTTACACTCAGAAGATACATCAGATTTTTCAAAAAAGTTGCAGACCAGTTTTACTATTCGTGAACGCGGCCCCAGGCTCGTGTTCACATTGCCTAGTGTCTCCTCTTCTTCGTGTTCGCGGAAACGCCCCGCCTTCGCACTGCATGGGCAACCTCTTCAACGCGTTCGCATCCACCCCCTTCGCGAACGCATAGGCTAAGCCTGCCGCCTCCTCAACTTCCTTTCTACGCATTCGCATGATGCCTTCGCGAACGCATAGGGTACCCGGCCAGTCTTCTTCGCGAACGCGACCTAGTCCCGCGTTCGCATAGGGTTAAATTCCTTCAGTGAATTTTCTTAAAAATAGAATAGTGTGCACGGGATTTTTCTCACTTTTCCACAGGAACTCCTCTCTCAAACACTCCATAGACAATTTTCAAGCTCCTCTTCCTCCATAGCTTCTTGGGTAAGCATTCTTAACCTCATTCTCTCTTAATTTCTTCATCTAAACACTCATTTCCTAGCCCTAAATCATGAATTCAAGGTAGAAATTGGGAGTTTTGGGTAGAACTAGGGTTTGGGAATTTTTGGCTATTCAACCTCAATTTGGGGTCGAATCTTGAAACAAATTATATATTTGGACTCGTGGGGTTATGGGTGAACGGATTTTGGTCCGAGCCTCGAGTTTGGACCATGTGGCCCCGGGGTCGGATTTTGGTATTTTTGGAAGAAAGCTAGGATTTCATTTCTAGGCTATGGGATTTTGTTTTTGGGTCTTTATTGATACTATTGAATTGATTATGCCTAGATACCAATGTTTCGGAGTTAGATATTAGTGGAAAGGCGGTATTGGAGAGTTGATTGCTATTCTTGGACCGAGGAAAGTGTTTGATCTAACTTCGGCTTGAGGGAATAGGAGTAGAGTATACTTTGCTAATTGCTATTTGTCAAGTACGGTGTATAGGCGTGGTGACGAGTGTCTATACACCGGTGTCGAGCATGACCGTGAGTCCTGAATTGCCAAATTATTGAATTCTAAATGGTTGTTTATGAGGATTTGGTTGGAAATCTTTAAACACTAAGTCGGTAATTGTTGAGGCTGAGCATTGATTTAAATATGCTAAGTAGAAATTGAATAAGTTTGGTTATAGCTGGATCTCCCTTGCCGGGATAGTTTATTATATTATCTTGTTCCCTTGCCGGGATTATGTTGTGTATTGTGTTGAAAGAAATGGGATCGTGTGGCACGCCGACCACTTATATATTATGAAATGGGACCGTTTGGCACGCCGACCACTTATATATTATGAAATGGGATCGTGTGGCACGCTGACCACTTATATATTATGAAATGGGATCGTGTGGCACGCTGACCACTTATATATTATGAAATGGGATCGTGTGGCACACCGAACACTCATATATTATGAAATGGGATCGTGTGGCACGCCGACCACTAATATATATTATGAAATGGGATCGTGTGGCATGCTGACCACTTATATATTATGAAATGGGATCGTGTGGCATGCCGACCACTTATGTATTATGAAATGGGATCGAGTGGTATGCCTACCACAAGATATTATGAAATGGGAGCGAGTGGTACGCCTACTATGCGATATTTAAAAATGGGATCGAGTTGCATGCCTGCAACGAGAGGAGACTGAAACAAGTGAAAGTAGTTTGTTTTCCCTTATTCTGTGTTAGAAGAAGTCAGATGTAGTTTCCTTGTTATTCTTGATATTCCGTTTCATCTGCTACCCCTTAAGCATGTTCCCCTCCCAGTTTTAATTGTTTACTTTCCGCAATTATTTTGTTGTACTTTTAAATATATATCAACACAGGCTTATCTGGCAGTCTAGTCTAGCCTCATCACTACTTCGTCGGGGTTAGGCCAGGCACTTACCAGCACATGGGGTCGGTTGTGCTGATGCTATACTCTGTGCATCTTTTTGCACAGATCCAAGAGCAGCTTTTGGACAACAGTAGTAGGATTGCCCTGGAGCTGTCTTTAGTCCAAGGACTCACGAGGTAGCCTAGCTGGCATTCGTAGGCCGAAGTCCCCTCTATGTTCTAGTTTGTTTTCTTTGCTTCGAGAGAAACAATATGTAATATCATTTCAGACTTGTTTTTAGTATGCTATAGCAGTCCGTGAGCTAGTGACACCAGATTTTGGGTAGAGATTCGTCTTAAACTTCCACATTTTGATTTTAGTTTTTATAAGCCTAAAGTCTTCCGCTTTTATTTAATTGTTTTAGTATGTTTACATTGTTGAGAAATTATTAGAGAATGTTTACTGTTTGGCTGGCCTAGCTCCGTTAGTAGGCGCCATCACGACACCCGATAGTGGGAAATCCGCGTCGTGACAAGTTGGTATCAGAGCACTAGGTAACATAGGTCTCACAACTCACGGACAACCTCTGTAGAGTCTAAGGGATCAGTACGGAGACGTCTGTATTTATCCCCCAGAGGCTGCAGAGTTAGGAAAAACTTCACATTTGTTCTTTCTTGTCGTGCGTTTCCGTTTCTCAAACACCGATTGAATTTCTACTCTATTCTTTCGCAGATGGCAAGAACACGTGATTCTTCATCTACCGTTTAGCAGTTTGAGCCTCGAGCAGCAGCCCCAGAGGCGAAGCCTCAGGTCGAGTTTGAGGAGGAGGTTCTAGTCCCAGCAGCTCCGGTGGGCCCAACTCAGGTCCTAGAGGGGTTCATAGCCATCCCAGTTCTTCAGGACGCTTTGGTCAGATTGTTAGGCCTTGTGGAGTGCGTCATTCGAGCGGGTTTGCTTCCAGGAGTTCAGCCAGCAGTGGCTCAGGCTGGGAGTGAGATCACTTTTCAGGAGACGGCCAATATGGGCCACAGAGTTGAGGTGGTTCTGCCACAGGGAGGCGGTCATAGGTCGGATAAGAGGCCCCATCATGCAGGTAGATTCAGTGGTACCTCGTCTGGAGGTAGGGTTACTTATGGTAGAGGCCATCCTCCCAGGCCCTTTCAGTCAGCTCCCTATGTCACTCATGGTACTTCAGGTGTTCATTCAAGTCGACAAGGTCAACCCCAATTTCCTCAGCTGCAGCGTTCGAGTAGATGTTATGAGTATGGTGAATATGGTCATAACAGGAGGGTTTGCTCGAGGTTGAGGGGTGCTCAGCCGCAGTAGATGAGGTTTTGACATGCTTGTGGTGATCCGAGGCACATCGTCAGATATTACCCTCGAGCTTATGGCAGCTTCCAGCATCAGAGTTCTCATGCTATGATTCAGGCACCGGAGGTTCCACGGCTTGCCTTGCTAGCTAGAGTCGGTGGCAGAGGTGTTAGAGGTGGAGGTAGAGGTCTTATAGGTGGAGTTCAGGTCGCCAGAGGTAAAGGCCAGCCAGCAGCTAGGCTAGAGGCTGAGTCTTCAGGTGCAGGCATTACAGGTACCATTCTGATTTGTATTAGAGATGCTTCAGTGCTATTTGACCCTGGATTTATGTATTCATATGTGTTGTCCTATTTTGCACCCTACTTGGTTATGCCTAGCGATGCCTTGAGTGTTCCTGTTTATGTATCTACACCGGTGGGTGATTCTATAGTGGTCGACCGAGTGCATTGTTCCTGTGTGGTAGTATTTAAGGGTCTTGATACCCGTGTTGACTTATTGCTCTTAGATATGGTGGATCTCAACGTTATATTGGGAATGGATTAGTTGTCCCCGTATCATGCTATTTTGGATTGTCTCGCCAAGACCGTGACCTTGGCTTGGCCAGACTTGCCCCGACTTGAGTGGAGAGGGACCCCAGGTCATGCCACCCGCAGTGTTATTTCATATGTCAAGGCTCGACGCATGGTCGAGAAGGGGTGTCTAGCATATTTGGCGTATGTTCGTGACTCCAGCGTAGAGGTCCCATCTATTGATTTTGTTCCTATTGTTCGGGAGTTCCCCGAGGTTTTCTCTTTAGACCTGTCGGGTATGCCACCCGACAGGGATATTGATTTCTGTATTGATATGGCTCCGGGCACTCAGCCTATTTCCATTATGCCGTATTGCATGGCCCTGCCAGAGTTGAAAGAGTTAAAGGAGTAGCTTCAGGATTTGCTTGATAATGGTTTCATTAGATCCAGTACGTCGCCTTGGGGTGCGCCAATGTTATTTGTGAAGAAAAAGGATGGGTCGATGAGGATGTACATTTATTAATGGCAGTTGAACAAGGTGACGATAAAGAACAAGTATCCACTGCCGAGGATTGACGATTTATTCGACTAGCTTTAGGGTGCGAGGGTGTTCTCGAAGATAGATTTGAGATCTGGTTATCATCAGCTGAGGATTTGGGCGTCTGATGTCCCTAAGACAACATTCCACACTCGGTATGGGCATTACGAGTTTTTGGTCATGTCATTTGGGTTGATCAATGCCCCAACATCATTTATGGAGTTGATGAACCGAGTATTCAGGCCCTATTTGGATTTGTTCGTGATTGTTTTCAATTGACGATATTCTGATATACTCTCGCAGTCAGGAGGAGCACGAGAACCACCTCAGAGTGGTTGTTCAGACTCAGAAGGATAGTCAGTTATACGCCAAGTTCTCAAAGTGCGAGTTTTGGTTGAGTTCTGTTGCATTCCTGGGTCACGTTGTTTCAGCAGAGGGTATTCAGGTGGACCCGAAGAAGATTGAGGCAGTCAAGAACTGGCCTCAACCAGCTTCAGCTATCGAGATCTGGAGTTTCAAGGAGTTAGCAGGTTACTACCGATGGTTCATGGAGGGGTTTTCATCTATTGCAGCCCGATGACCAGATTGACCCAGAAGTGGTGCCCAGTTCAGGTGGTCAGATGAGTGCGAGACGAGCTTCCAGAGGCTCAAGACAGCTCTGACTATGGCACCGGTATTGGTTTTTCCCATAGGAACAGGGCCTTATACCATTTATTGTGATGCTTCCCGTATTTGGCTTGGTGTAGTATTTATGCAGGATGGTAGAGTCATAGCGTATGCTTCGAGGTAGTTGAAGATCTACGAGAAGAATTATCCAGTTCATGATCTAGAGTTGGCAACCATCGTTCATGCTTTGAAGATTTGGAGGCATTATCTATATTGTGTGATGTGTGAGGTGTACACGGATCACATGAGCCTTCAGTACTTGTTCAAGCAAAAGGAGTTGAATTTGAGGCATAGGAGGTGGTTGGAGTTGTTGAAAGACTATGATGTTTCCATTTTATACCACCCGGGGAAGGCCAATGTGGTGGACGATGCATTGAGTAAGAAATCCGCCAGCATGGGTAGTCTTGCTTATATTCTGGTCAGTCAGAGACCGCTTGCTTTGGATGTTCAGGCCTTGGCAAATCGATTTGTAAGGTTGGATATTTCCGAGCCTAGCAGGGTGTTATCTTGCATGGTCGCTCGATCATCGTTGTTAGAGCGTATCCGGGAGCGACAATTTGATTATCCCTATTTGTGTGTCCTGAGAGACACGATGCAGCATGGAGGTGCGAAGAAAATGACCTTGGTAGATAATGGTGTATTGAGATTGCAGGGGCGAGTTTGTGTGCCCAATGTTGATGGTATTCAGGAGTTGATCTTAGCGGAGAATAGTTTCTCGGTATTCTTTTCATTCAGGTGCCGCGAAGATGTATCAGGATTTGAGGCAGCACTATTGGTGGCGCAGAATGAAAAAAAGACATTGTTGCATATGTGGCTCGTTGTTTGAACTGTCAGCATGTTAAGTACGAGCATCAGAGGCCCGGTGGGTTATTTTAGAGGAATGAGCTTCCTGAGTGGAAGTGGGAGAGGATTACCATGGATTTCATTTTTGGAGTTCCGATGACTCGGAAGAAGTTTGATGCGGTTTGGGTTATTGTGGATAGGCTGACCAAGTCAGCGCATTTTGTTCCGGTTGCCACCACCTATTCGTCCGAGAGATTTGCTGAGATATATATCAGGGAGATCATTCGCCTTCATGGGGTGCCTATATCTATCATTTCGGACTGGGGTCCGCAGTTTACCTCGTATTTCTAGAGATCGGTTTAGCAAGAGTTGGGAACCCAGGTTCAGTTGGGTACTGCATTTCATCCCCAGACGGACGGTCAGTCCGAGAGGACTATTCAGATTCTTGAGGATATGCTCTGAGCTTGCGTTATTGATTTTGGAGGCTCGTGGGACCAGTTTTTGCCGTTAGCAGAGTTTGCCTACAACAACATCTACCAGTCCAGCATTCATATGGCTCCTTATGAGGCATTGTATGGTAGGCGATGTCGGTCTCTAGTCGGATGGTTTGAGCCGAGAGAGGCTCGGTTACTGGGTACAGATCTAGTTCAGGAGTCCTTAGTTAAGGTCAATATCATTCAGGACAGACTTCAGACAGCTCAGTCCAGGCAGAAGAGTTATGCAGACCGCAAGGTCAGAGATATTGCTTTCATGGTTGGTGAGCGAGTATTGCTCCGTGTATCGCCTATGAAGGGCGTGATGAGATTCTTGATCGTGTGGGAGAGGTGGCTTATAGACTTGTCTTGCCACCTAGCTTGTCAGTCGTGCATCTAGTTTTTCATGTATCTATGCTTCGGAGGTATCACCGCGATCCAGCCCACGTATTAGATTTCAGCACTGTCCAATTGGACAAGGATCTGTCATATGAGGAGAAGTCGGTGGCTATTTTAGATCGGCAGGTTCCACAGTTGAGGTCGAAGATTTTTCCTTCAGTGTGTGTTCAGTGAAGAGGTCAGCCTCCTGAGGCATCGACCTGGGAGTCCGAGTCTGATATGCGGAGACGTTATCCTTATCTATTCCCTGACTCAGGTACTTCTTTCTTTTGTCCGTTTGAGGACGAACAGTTGTTTTAGAGGTGGAGGATGTGACGACACAAAGGTTCATCACCGTAATTCTCCCTTTTCCTGTACTTTTGAGGCCTTGAAAACCTTGCTTTTAGTTTCCTCCATTTGCGTGCGTAGTTTGGGCGCGTAGCCAAAAAGCTTTTATGTTGAAATATGTGAATTATGTCAAATATTTGAAGAATTTTGATATTAATATTGTTAAAGTTGACTTTGGTCAATATTTTGGGTAAACGGACCCGGACCCATGATGTGATGGTCCCGGAAGGTTCGTATAAAAATATGGGACTCGGGCATATTCTCGGAATTGAAATCCGAGGTCCCGAGCCCGAGTAAAGAATTTTTGAAAGAAATTGTTTTTCTGAAAATGATATGAAAATTGGAAATGAAAATGAGTTAGAAAATATAGGTATCGGGCCCGTATTTTGGTTCTGGCGCCCGGTACAGGTCTTAAATATGCGTTAAGCTCTTTCTGTGAAATTTGGTCGAAATCGGATGTCGTTTGACGTGTTTCGGACCTAAATATCTAAAGTTGGAAGTTTATGAACTTGAAATGAAAAATGATGATTTTGAGGTTTGATTCTTTGATTTTGATGTTATTTTAGCGATTTGATCGCTCGAGTAAGTCCGCAGAATGTTATTGAGTAAGTGTGTGTGTTTGGTTGGGAGCCCCAAGGGCTCGGGAGTGATTCGGAGGTGGTTCGGGTTAGTTTTACACTCAGAAGATACATCAGATTTTTCAAAAAAGTTGCAGACCAGTTTTACTCTTCGCGAATGCGGCCCCAGGCTCGCGTTCGCATTGCCTAGTGTCTCCTCTTCTTCGCGTTCGCGGAAACACCCCGCGTTCGCACTGCTTGGGCAACCTCTTCAACGCGTTCGCATACACCCCCTTCACGAACGCATAGGCCAACCCTGCCCTCCCCCCCTCAACTTCCCTTCTACGCGTTCGCATGATGCCTTCGCGAACGCATAGGGTACCCGGCCAGTCTTCTTCGCGAATGCGACCTAGTCCCGCGTTCGCATAGGGTTAAATTCCTTCTGTGAATTTTCTTAAAAATAGAACAGTGTGCACGGGATTTTTCTCACTTTTCCACAGGAACTCCTCCCTCAAACACTCCATAGACGATTTTCAAGCTCCTTTTCCTCCATAGCTTCTTGGGTAAGCTTTCTTAACCTCATTCTCTCTTAATTTCTTCATCTAAACACTAATTTCCTAGCCCTAAATCATGAATTCAAGGTAGAAATTGGGGGTTTTGGGTAGAACTAGGGCTTTGGGAATTTTGGGTGATTCAACCTCAATTTGGGGTCGAATCTTGAAACAAATTATATATTTGGACTCGTGGGGTTATGGGTGAACGGATTTTGGTCCGAGCCTCGAGTTTGGACCATGTGGGCCCGGGGTCGGATTTTTGTACTTTTGGAAGAAAGCTAGGATTTCATTTCGAGGCTATGGGATTTTGTTTTTGGGTCTTTATTGATACTATTGAATTGATTATGCCTAGATACCATTGTTTCAGAGTTGGATTGTAGAGGAAAGGCGGTATTGGAGAGTTGATTGCTATTCTTGGACCGAGGTAAGTGTTTGATCTAACTTCGGCTTGTTGGAATAGGAGTAGAGTCTTATTTGCTAATTGTTATTTGTCGAGTACGGTGTATAGTCATGGTGACGAGTGTCTATACACCGGTGTCGAGCATGACCGTGAGTCCTGAATTGCTAAATTATTGAATTCTAAATGGTTGTTTATGAGGACTTGGTTGGAAATCTTTAAACAATAATTCAGTAATTGTTGAGGCTGAGCATTGATTTAAATATGCTAAATAGAAATTGAATAATTTTGGTTATAGCTGGATCTCCTTTGCCGGGATAGTTTATTATATTATCTTATTTCCTTGCCGGGATTATGTTATGTATTGTGTTGAAAGAAATGGGACCGTGTGGCATGCCGACCACTTATATATTATGAAATGGGATCGTGTGGCACGCCGACCACTTATATATTATGAAATGGGATCGTGTGGCACATCGACCACTTATATATTATGAAATGGGATCGTGTGGCACGCTGACCACTTATGTATTATGAAATGGGATCGAGTGGTACGCCTACCACGAGATATTATGAAATGGGAGTGAGTCTTACGCCTACCACGCGATACTTAGAAATGGGGTCGAGTTGCACGCCTGCAACGAGAGGAGACTGAAACAAGTGAAAGTAGTTTGTTTTCCCTTATTCTGCGTTAGAAGAAGTCAGATGTAGTTTCCTTGTTATTCTTGATATTCAGTTTCATCTGCTACCCCTTAAGCATGTTCCCCTCCCTGTTTTAATTGTTTTGCTTTCTGCTATTATTTTGTTGTACTTGTTCATATATATCTGCACAGGTTTATCTGGCAGTCTGGTCTAGCCTCGTCACTACTTCACCGGGTTTAGGCCCGGAACTTACCAGCACATGGGGTCGGTTGTGCTGATGCTACACTCAGTGCATCTTTTTGCACAGATCCAAGAGCAGCTTTTGGACAGCAGCAGTAGGATTGCTCGGGAGCTGTCTTTAGTCCAGGGACTGACGTGGTAGCCTAGCTGGCGTTTGCAGGCCGAAGTCCCCTCTATGTTCTAGCTTGTTTTATTTGTTTTGAGACAAACAGTATGTAATATCATTTCAGACTTGTTTTTAGTACTCTATAGCAGTTCGTGAGCTAGTGACACCAGATTTTGGGTACAGATTCGTCTTAAACTTCCGCATTTTGATTTCTATTTTTATAAGCCTAAAGTCTTCCGCTTTTATTTAATTGTTTTTGTATGTTTACATTGTTGAGAAATTATCAGAGAATGTTTACTGTTTGGCTGGCCTAGCTCCGTTAGTAGGCGCCATCACGACTCCGGATGGTGGAAAATCTGGGTCGTGATAGTACGCAATTCCATATATGAGTAGATGCAAAAGAACATAAGATATACGCTTCAAGCTGAATCAATATTGCACGATAAATAATGAAAGAAGTGAGGTTATCCTAATTGTTCTATAGGCTCTCGAAGATAAGTACATATGTCTCCGCACTAATCCTCAAGACTCTACTAAACTCGTGTGACGAACCGAACCGTCATCTCATGAGAACCGATCCATTTCCCCCATTTCCTGCTTCGTTATGCTTCATTATCAGTGTCTTGTGTGAACGAGTTGAATAAGGTTGATTTTTGGAAGGAAATGAGACACTTAGTCTCTTTAAGGAAGGCTTGTTTTGGAAAAGTCAACTAGATATTGACCTATGAGTTAGAGGGCTCGGATGTGGATTCTGACAACTCGGTTAGCTTTGGGGGATGGTTATTGACTTTGGAGCGTGATCGGAAGTGATTTTGGAGGTCCGGTGTAGAATTAGGCTTGAATTTGCGAAGTTAGTGTTTTGGAGAATTCCGGTTGATAGGTGAGAATATGATCCGAGGGTCAGAATGGAATTCAGAGAATTCGAGTAGCTTCGTTAGGTGATTTGGGATTTGTGTGTGAAATTTCAGGTGATTCGGAGGTGATTTGGTTGGGTTTTTGATCGAATGCGTGTTTCGGAAGTTTTAGAAGAACTTAGGCTTGAATTCGATGAGAATTGATGATTTTAGTGTTGTTGGATGGGTTTTTATGATTGGAACAAGTTTTAATAATGTTGTAGGATGCATTGGTATTTTTTGGTTGAGGTCGCGAGGGCCTCGGGGTGAGTTCGGATGGTTAAACGTAGAGTTTTGGAATTTTGCATGTTGCCAAGTATGCCGCAACTAGTGTTTTCGCTTCTGCGAAGCTTGGACCGTAGAAGCGGTCTCGCTTGTGCGAAGATTGGACCATAGAAGCGATGATGGGACTTGAGCGCTGTTTCCGCATAAGCGGTTGGGGAAGCCGTAGATGCGAAGCCGCAGATGCGGGATTTAAGTCGCAAAAACGGGTTTTTGGATATTGGGAATTTTCGCAGAAGCGGAAGTCGCAGAAGCGACATTTTGACTGCAAAAGCGGTTTCTGCTGGAGAGAAATATTTAATTTATCTTCATGAAATTTTGAAAGAGTAACATATTTCACTTCGGACTTAGAGAGTTTTTGGGCGATTTTGGAGAGGGTTTCAAGGGTTTCGATAAGGTAAGGATTCTTGAACTTAAACCACGATTTTATGGTGCACATACATGAATTTAGACTGAAAACTCAAGGAATTAAGAGGCAAAATTGGTGATTAGGGCTTGAAACTTAAGAGAGTTAAAATTGGGATTTGAGGGGTCATTTGGACTCCGATTTTGGTAAATTTTATATGTATGGACTCGTGGCGAGATAAGGAATACATTTATGTTAAATTTTCTGATTTTTGAGAAGTGGGCCCGGGGCTCGGGTTTTGGCAAATTTTGTGATTTTCGATGTTTTTCGATTCTTTTCGATTGGGTTATGTTCCCTTAGCCTATTGTAATGTATTCGCTCTGAGCCCAAATATGACAATCAACCTAAATCATTATAATATCAAATAAGTTTTAGTCAAATATACAGTAAAATCAACAATCGGGATGGACCAAGTCACAATCCCCAACGGTGCTCTACCCCACGCTCAATATCCGGCGTGCAAGTCACCTCAATACAGCACTACGGTGTGCAAGTCCGGGGTTTCAAACCCTCAGGATATCATTTACAATCATTATTCACCTCAAACCGGTGAATTCTCTAGCTCGCGACGCCTTTGCCCCTCAGATCGGCCTCCACACGCGTCGAATCTATCCAAAATCAGAGCGAATACATCACAATAGGCTAAGGGAACATAACCCAATCGAAAAGAATCGAAAAACATTGAAAATCACGAAATTTGCCAAAACCCAAGCCCCGGGCCCACTTCTCGAAAATCAGAAAATTTAACATCAATGGATTTATTATCTTGCCACGAGTCTATACATATAAAATTTATCAAAATCGAAGTCCAAATGACCCCTCAAATCCCCATTTTAACTCTCTTAAGTTTCAAGCCCCAATCACCATTTTTGCCTATTAATTCCTTGAGTTTTCAGTCTAAATTCATGTATTTGCACCATAAAATCGTGGTTTAAGTTCAAGAATCCTTACCTTATCGAAACCCTTGAAACCCTCTCCAAAATCGCCCAAAAACTCTCCAAGTCTGAAATGAAATATGTTACTCTTTCAGAATTTCGCGAAGATGAATTAAATATTTCTGTCCAGCAGAGACCGCTTCTGCGGTCTCCTTCCGCTTCTACGGAAATTCCCAATATCCAAAAACCTGCTTCTGCGACTTATATCCCGCATCTGCGGCTTCCCCAACTGCTTCTGAGGAAACAGCGCCCATGTCTCGTCATCGCTTCTGCGGTCCAATCTTCGCACAAGCGAGTTCGCTTTTACGGTCCAAGCTTCGCAGAATCAAAAACACCAGTTGCAGCAGACTTAGCAACATGCAAAATTCCAAAACTTTCCGTTTAACCATCCGAACTCACCCCGAGGCCCCTGGGACCTCAACCAAAAAATACCAATGCATCCTACAACGTTATTCAAACTTGTTCCAATCATAAATACCCATCCAACAACACTAAAATCATCAATTCTCATCGAATTCAAGCCTAAGTTCTTCTAAAACTTCTGAAATACACATTCGATCAAAAACCCATCCAAATCACCTCCAAATCACCTGAAATTTCACACATACATCCCAAATCACCTAATGAAGCTACTGCAACTCTCGGGATTCCATTCCGACCCTAGGATCAAATTCTTACCTATCAACCGGAATTCGGCAAAATACTAACTTCGCCAATTCCAGCCTAATTCTACACCGGACCTCCAAAATCACTTTTGATCATGCTCCTAAGTCACAAATCATCCCCCGAAGCTAACTGAGTCATCAGAATCCACATCCAAGCCTTCTTACTCATAGGTCAACATCCAGTTGACTTTTCCAAAATAAGCCTTCCTTAAAGAGACTAAGTGTCTCATTTCCTTCTAAAAATCAACCCAATTCAACTCGTTCACACAAGACACTGATAATGAAGCATAACGAAGCAGGAAATAGGGAAACTGGAGTGATCTCTTGATTCAACACGTGTGGAGGCCGATCTGAGGGGCAAAGGCGTCACGAGCTAGAGAATTCACCGGTTCGAGGTGAGTAATGATTGTAAATAATATCCTGAGGGTTTGAAACCCCGTATTTGCACATCGTAGTGCTATATTGAGGTGACTTGCACGCCGGATAGTGAGCGTGGGGTAGAGCACCGTTGGGGATTATGACTTGGTCCATCCTGATTGTTGATTTTACTGCATATTTGACTGAAACTTATTTGATATGATCATGATTTAGGTTGATTGCCATATTAGGGCTTCGTGCCAATTATTTGAACCCTTCAGGGATTTTATCATTATTTCCTCACTATTTGACATACTATTTGAACTCAGTCCTGTTGATTATACTGTTTTACAAACTCATCCGTTTTAATTGAACTTTGAGACTTAAATGATATTTTCCACTGTTATTTGGGCTGAGCACTACTATTTTATTGATGTCCCAGGGGCTTATGATGTTTTCTGGACTAAGTGAGGCCGAGGGCTATATGTAAGGATATGTTGAGTGATGTGAGGAGGCTTTCAGGACTCGAGTTTATTGTGAGGAGGCTTCCAGGCCTCGAGTGTATTGTGAGGAGGCTTTAGGCCTCGAGTGTGATGTGAGAAGGCGTTCATGCCTTGTTTTATATGCCAGAGGTGGCTTGGTATTGCGCTTGGGCCGTAAGGGACCCCTCCCAGAGTCTGCACACCCCCAGTGAGTGCGGTCGCACACCCCCAGTGAGCGCGGTCGACGATAAATAAATGGAGTAGGCTGCATGCCGCAGCGAGATGTGGATTGGGTTGCACACCGCAGCAGTTACTATATGATATTGTTCTGAGAGTGATCTGAGAGAGAGAGCCCGAGGGGCTGAGAGTGTTTCTGAGAGTGAGCCCGAGGGGCTGGTACTATTTTGAGATGTCGCCAGAGGGGCAAACTTTTATGTGCGTATCTTGTATATTTATTTGCCCTCTTTGCCTGTTACACTAGGGTATTTGTGCCCGAGGGATGGATTTTTATGTGCTTATCAGCACTAACTATTTTGAAATCATTTCATAACTGTTGTTTCAAAAGAGATTTAAATTGAGCCAAGATATTTCTAAAGATTTCACAGTTTTCACTGTTTCTCAGAGAATTATACCCGACTTTTATACAGCATGTTGGTTGCTTTACGTGATTTCTTACTGTTCAGCTATTATTTACCTTTCTTACTCACTGAGTGTGAGTACTCACTTTACTCCTTGCACCTCGCGTGCAGTTGCAGGTATTTATTCACCCGGTAGCGGGTATTGGCTGCATGGAGGCAGAGTTGTAAAGGTTTAGCGAGGTGACTGCCAGCGTTTGCAGCACCATTGTCTTTCTATATTATTCATTATTCCTGTTTAGTGTATTTCTAGACTTGTAAAGTGGAATTACATTCTTATAGATGCTCGTGACTTGTGACACCCCGATTAGGGCTGTGTTGGGTTGTAGTTCCATTAATTAATAACATTAAGTCATATTTTTGCTGTTCATTTATACTTAAACTATTTTGAAAGAGACGAGTTGGGTTAGTTGGTTGGCCTTGTCTTCACGAGAGGCGCCATTTCGACCAGTGTAGGGTTTGGGTCGTGACAAGTTGGTATCAGAGCCTAGGTTACTAGGTCTCACAAGTCATGAGCAGGTTTAGTAGAGTCTTGCAGATCGGTACAGAGACGTCTGTATTTATCCTCGAGAGGTTGCAGAACCTTTAGGAAAACTTCACATTTTTTAATTCTTATCGTGCTTCCTTGATTCATCTTGAAAAGAAACTTTTGAAATTCCTTCCATGCGTTTATGTGCGCACATGAGCGCTCAGTATCAGAAATGCCTTGATGGCTTGTGATTCTTTGATCGAGGGGCGAGATGTAATCTCCGTGAGTTTATGTTGGACCAGTCTGGAGGACTTGAGGCCGGATCTTTTCCTATGGCTTGAGCACCGAGGTGCTGATTGTGTGAGCAAGTGTATTGAACTTATATGTTCGGTATTGTCCCTATTAGCAGGAATGACAGTTGGATATCCATGTGAAGAGTATGTTAGTACTCTGAGATGTATCTATATGACTTGGTAGTGACGAAGAAGTCAGCTGGATAATAGATGAACTGTTAAGTGTTCGATTCCTATTGTGATTTGATGTGTAGCCCGAATTATGGGTGCATGAAGAATCGTTTCGTGTCTCTTAGTTGGGGAGTGAAGTGCATTTCATGTGGCGGTATGAGTTCAGACCCAGGAAGACTAAATGATTATATAATGTGTATGACGGTGGAATGTATGCAAAAATGTTAAATTGAGGCGAAGCAGGTGGGTTATCTCCTGCGGAGTGTTCTTAAGTGGTATGATCCTTATGTGTATGTTAGAAGTCTCATGTGTAATTGAAGGGTACGTGTTGAAATTTGAAATTTCAGGTCGCTTAAGAGAGTGGACTCAACTGATGCGGGGATGAATGTGAGATTTGTAGAAGATTATAGCACTGGGTGATCTGTGTTTTCACAAACTTATAAATGATTTGAGTTTGATCTCACTATGGTATTGTGGCATCAATAGAGTAAAAAGTGTATGAGTTATTGAGTGTATCTCGATCCATGGCTTCGAGCCAAGTGGGGGAGTCTGCTGTGAGCAGTTGATTGCATGGTAGGGTGCTATGTTGGCTTCAGTTGGGGCGTGTAAGTGAGTTAGCTATGACTAGGGTAAAGGAAAATTTTGACAAAGGCTGCATTATGCCTCATAGAGTGTGAGAACCACGGAATGTCTAGAGCATTATTGGTAAAAGATGCTCGGCGTATAGAGTAGGAAGTTGCTCGGTTGTATTGGGATGAGGACTTCATTTTTGTAGTATCGGAGTGCCAATGACACACAGGTGATTCTGTTTGTTAGGTCAAGTAATTTTCAGTTTGAATAAGAGTGAATGACTTTTGAGAATGGTTCTAATATGCTCAAGATTCTACAGAAACAATCAGGTATCTCAAGGTTGGGTATGTAGTTAGAAACTGTGTTTTCATTGGAAAGAGGTCAAGACTTGTGGCATTTTTATGATTTATTTATGGGCTCCTATGTACCAGTATCTGGAAATTAAAGGTAACGGATTCAGAATTCGCAGGAAGTTCTTCAGAGAAAAGTATTCTAGACTGTGGTGTATCTGGGAATATTTGAAAGGGTATTCAGTGTCTCATGAGTCTTAGACAGTGTGGTCTTATGCTTGGGTCTCGTGTGGTAAGCCTGGGTTGAGGCATTGTGTTGCTATAGCAAGAGGGAATATCAAGTGGATGATGAATCAGAAGGGAAATTAGATAGATGGAATATCTTGATAGTAGACCGAATCGGTATGATAAGGATATGATTAATTTCTTTGAATGTGTTCGAGGTAATGAGCCCTTACAGGTATTTTGCAGCAAAGCTCTTGAGTTCTGACAGCTTGCTTAGCTTGGTTTGGATAGAATGATTCAGTTCTAGCAGTTTAGCTTGTGCAAATGGAATTTGGAGAGGGTTCTTGTTTTGTTTTAATGTGGTTAGGAGATGTATATTTTCTATGGGCATGCGGAGCACAGGATGTGTAATGATTTTCTTCCAAATGGGATCAGTGGAAGTTCTTGACTATATGAGTTACAGTTCAGTTCTGAAAAGAAGTTCATAAAATTCTTAGGCAACGGGTAGCCTCAGGTAATCAAGGAAATGGTACTGCTAATTGGAAGTGATTTGACGAGAGTATTTGTCTCAGAAAAGGGTAATGTGATTAAACTGATGATACTCCGGTAGTATTGCGGCACTTTCTTGGTTGGTCGGCTGGTGATATTGGGTTGCTTGATGGCACAGGGAAATTTTAGACTATCTATCGTGGGATGATTGGGTATTAAAGGTGTGGCATATGTTTGGACGGCGAAATTGTGGTCAGATATGATGAATCATATGCTGGGTGTGTGTGGAGACAGAAGTTCTCATATTCAGGCTATGATGTGGTATGTTAGATTCAGATATGATGTTGGGGTGTAGACTAGTTGTCTCAGTGTTGGGTTATTCTGGACTATTGTGCCATGGGCTATGTCAGAAATGCCACGGGTTGAGTGGCAAGGTCCGTCGGATTATATTCTAGCAGGGTGGCTTATATTTCAAAGACCAGCGGACGACTGGGAAGGGTTTCTTTTCTTTATCGGGACTTCGTGATGGATATTGGTGTAGAGGTTTCTCCCATTCATTCAGTTCCGGAGTTGAGGGAATTTTTGGATGTATTTCTCGTGGCCGGACATGTCGCTAGACGAGGTTGTGGATTTCGGTATTGATTTAGTGCCGGGCACCTTATCGTATGGCCCCAGTAGGAGCTGTAGTAGTGGAAGGAGCAGCTTCAAGCTTCCTGGATGATTGGTTCATTGGCAGGTCAATGTGGATGCGTGTTCTAGCTTGAGTCAGCTTGGTTGGCCCCAAAATTTTATTGTTGAGGGATAGGTTGATTTGATCGTTAGTGAGCTTGTTAGTGATCTGGGGAGATCTATGAGTTGCTATTGTGCTGCGAGACGTTATGATTCGTTGGTTATGGTCACATGTGGTACCGTTCTATTGGGGATTCATAGTGAAAGTCGAGCGGGAATAGTAATTGGGTGTTGCTCGGTGATTGATGTATCGGTTATGTTCTATCATGCTTGTGTGGCGTATGTTATTTATTTCACCATGGGTGTAATGATTTTCTTGGGTTCCAGACATCAAATTCTGCTTAGCTGTCGATTTTGAGCATAGTGACTTGAGGTGTTTCATGTGTAACAGTGTTTGGATATGATCCCGCATTGTAGCGAGGCCACGTGGAGATATGACCTTTCGGGGTAGATTCAAGTGTTCTATTTCTATGATGTGAGACGGGGTCTCAGCCTTGTGTTATGATGGTACTGATGAGCTTGAGGTACAACTCTTTCGTTTGAGTCATTTTTTAGGGTTTGAGTATGTTCAAACCGTTTCTTATTGGTGTGCGTATTATGCAAGTCAAGGCTTAGGCTGGTATTGAGGTGTCATATCACCAGAGTGGTGTGTTAGATTCGAGGTGATCATTGGGGTAACTGATGGATATGAACGGATTTGCTTTCAGCTTGTTGGAAGGATAATATCGAGGTTCGGCTCGGAATCTGTTGTGGTATTAGTCAAAAGGGAAGTGGCTTCATGAATGGTTGATATGAGAAATGGTTACAGTTTCTTGCGTGTTTCATTTATCATGGGCAGTATATGAAAGTTTTGGAATAAGACTTTTGTTGATAAGAGGTTTTCTACCAGTATTCGGGTGTTGTGGGCAACTGCTTTGAATAGAAGTTATCATTTCGAGTGTTTGGGTTATGTAGTATATCATATGATTGCACCTGAGGATGCAGGTATGGGTTATTACAGCTGGTTCGGGTTTATTTTGAGTATAGATGTGAGGTTCTGATCTTGTGTATGATTTCGGAAAGTGCAATGTGGTTCTATGGCTTATGAACTAGATGGATTGTGAAAATTCAGCTATGTTGTGTTATCGGACCTATGCAAGATAGGGTGACGTGGGATCACCCCCGGGTATATGCATGGCAAAGTTATTCAGCTATTGGTGACTTCTAGAGCCACTATGGGTACGCTTCGAGGACAAGCGTTGTTTAAGTTAGGGAGGATGTGACGACCCAACCCGTCGTATCAAGAGAATCGCTCCATTTTCCCTATTTCCTGCTTCGTTATGCTTCATTATCAGTGTCTTGTGTGACCGAGTTGAATTGGGTTGATTTTTGGAAGGAAATGAGACACTTAGTCTCTTTAAGGAAGGCTTATTTTGGAAAAGTCAACTGGATGTTGACCTATGAGTAAGAGGGCTCGGATGTGGATTTTGATGACTCGGTTAGCTTCGGGGGATGATTTGTGACTTAGGAGCATGATCGAAAGTGATTTTGGAGGTCCGGTGTAGAATTAGGCTTGAATTGGCGAAGTTAGTATTTTAGCGAATTCCGGTTGATAGGTGAGAATTTGATCCTAGGGTCGGAATGGAATCCCGAGAGTTGTAGTAGCTACGTTAGGTGATTTGAGATGTGTGTGTGAAATTTCAGGTGATTCGGAGGTGATTTGGTTGGATTTTTGATCGAATGTGTGTTTCGGAAGTTTTAGAAGAACTTAGGCTTGAATTCGATGAGAATTGATGATTTTAGTGTTGTTGGATGGGTTTTTATGATTGGAACAAGTTTGAATAACGTTGTAGGATGCATTGGTATTTTTTGGTTGAGGTCCCAGGGGCCTTGGGGTGAGTTCGGATGGTTAAACGAAGAGTTTTGGAATTTTGCATGTTGCTAAGTCTGCTGCAACTGGTGTTTTTGATTCTGCGAAGCTTGGACCGTAAAAGCGAACTCGCTTGTGCGAAGATTGGACCGCAGAAGCGATGATGGGACCTGGGCGCTGTTTCTGCAGAAGCGGTTGAGGAAGCCGCAGATGCGGGATATAAGTCGCAGAAGCGGGTTTTTGGATATTGGGAATTTCCATAGAAGCGGAAGGAGACCGCAGAAGCGGTCTCTGCTGGACAGAAATATTTAATTCATCTTCGTGAAATTTTGAAAAAGTAACATATTTCACTTCAGACTTGGAGAGTTTTTGGGCAATTTTGGAGAGGGTTTCAAGGGTTTCGATAAGGTAAGGATTCTTGAACTTAAACCACGATTTTATGGTGCAAATACATGAATTTAGACTGAAAACTCAAGGAATTAATAGGCAAAAATGGTGATTGGGGCTTGAAACTTAAGAGAGTTAAAATGGGGATTTGAGGGGTCATTTGGAGTCCGATTTTGGTAAATTTTATATGTATAGACTCGTGGCGAGATAATAAATCCATTGATGTTAAATTTTCTGATTTTCGAGAAGTGGGCCCGGGGCTTGGGTTTTGGCAAATTTCGTGATTTTCTATGTTTTTCGATTCTTTTCGATTGGGTTATGTTCCCTTAGCCTATTGTGATGTATTCGCTCTGATTTTTGATAGATTCGATGCGCGTGGAGGCTGATATGAGGGGCAAAGGCATCGCGAGCTAGAGATTTCACTGGTTTGAGGTGAGTAATGATTGTAAATGATATCATGTGGGTTTGAAACCCGAGATTCGCACACCGTACGCTATATTGAGGTGACTTGCATGCCGGATAGCGAGCGTGGGGTAGAGCACCGTTCGGGATTGTGACTTGGTCCATCCTGATTGTTGATTTTACCGCATATTTGACTGAAACTTATTTGATATTATCATAATTTGGGATGATTGTCAAATATGGGCTTCGTGCCAATTATTTGAAACCTTCGGGGATTTTATCAGTGTTTCCTCACTATTTGACATAATACTTGAACTCAGTCCTGTTGATTATACTATTTTACAAACTCAGCCATTTTAATTAAACTTTGAGACTTAAATGATATTTTCCACTGTTATTTGGGCTGAGCACTACTATTTTATTGATGCCCGAGGGGCTTATGATGTTTTCTGGATTGAGTGAGGCCGAGGGCCATATGTGAGGATATGTTGAGTGATGCGAGGAGGGTTTCAGGCCTCGTGTGTACTGTGAGGAGGCTTCTAGGCCTCGAGTGTACTGTGAGGAGGCTTTCAGTCCTCGAGTGTTATGTGAGGAGCCTTTCAGGCCTCGAGTGTGATGTGAGAAGGCGTTCAGGCCTTGTTTTATATTCCAGAGGTGGCTTGATATTGCGCTTGGGCCGTAAGGGGCCCCTCCCGGAATCTGTACACCCCAGTGAGTGCGGTCGACGAGAAATAAATGGAGTGGGCTGCATGCCACAGCGAGATGTGGATTGGGCTACACGCCGCAGTGGTTACTATATAATACTGTTCTGAGAGTGATCTGAGAGAGAGAGCCCGAGGGGCTGAGAGTTTTTCTGAGAGTGAGCCCAAGGGGTTGGTACTATTTTGAGATGTTGCCCGAGGGGCAAACTTTTATGTGCGCATCTTGCATATTTATTTGCCCTTTTTACCTGTTACACTAGGGTATTTGTGCCCGAAGGGCGGATTTTTCTGTGCTTATCAGCACTAACTGTTTTGAAATCATTTCGTAATTGTTGAAAGGATCATTTTCAAAAGAGATTTGAACTGAGCCAAGATATTTCTAAAGATTTCACAATTTTCACTTTTTCTCAGAGAATTTTACCCGGCTTCTATACAGCATGTTGGTTGCTTTACGTGATTTCTTACTGCTTAGCTGTTATTTAGCTTTATTACTCACTGAGTTGGAGTACTCACTTTACTCCCTGCACCTCGCATGCAGTTGCAGGGATTTATTTACCCGGTAGCGGGTATTAGCTGCGTGGAGGCAGAGTTGTAGAGGTTTATCGATGTGACTGTCAGCGTTTGCAGCACCACTGTCTTTCTATGTTATTCATTATTCCTGTTCAGTGTATTTCTAGACTTGTAAAGTGGAATTAAATTCTTATAGATGCTCGTGACTTGTGACACCCCGATTAGGGTTGTGTTGGGTTGTAATTCCGTTAATTAATATCATTAAGTCATATTTTTGCTGTTCATTTATACTTAACTGTTTTGAAAGAGACAAGTTGGGTTAGTTGGCTGGCCTTGTCATCAAGAGAGGCGCCATCATGACAAGTGCGGGGTTTGGGTCGTGACAACTCGCTTATGACTTGTAGAACCTATGAACCTAGAGCTCTGATACCAACTTGTCACAACCCAATTTCCCCTCCGTTGGGTTTCGTGATGACACATAGTCTTAAGGACTAGGTAAGCCTAATAATCGCGGAATAACAACCATGAATAATAACATCTAAAATTATTCTGAAATAGAATTCTTATACAACATCTTCCCAAAACCTAGTAGTACAAGTCATAAGCTCGATAGATTTTTGTCTACCATTTCTAAACGCAACCATATGGAAATAAGTACAGTAGTGAGAATATAAAATAAGAAGGTTACTCCGAAGCCTGTGAATGCAGCAACAGGGCTACCTTGAGTCTCCATGGCAAGAATTCGCACAGCTGCTAGCGAACAATACCTGGGTCTGTACAAAAGAGTGCAGAGTGCAGTATCAGCACAACCGACCCCATGTACTGGTAAGTGCCTAGCCTAACCTCAGCAAAGTAGTGACGAGGATAGAACCAGACTACCAAATAAACATGTGCAGTATAGCATACAAAATAATGGTGGCAACGATGACCAACCAGTGATATAAATAGCAGGCAACAGGAACATCATAAATGTTTCTCAACACATAATAAATACAAGTGCAATCAATAAATGAAGTCCTTCAAATATAAATCTTTCTCCTATAAACCCTTCAAGTAATAATCTCTAGGTTAATATGCCTTTCAATAAATACATTTCCTTCCGAGTGAAGGTCACCTTGTGATGCTTCATTTCAAAATTATATACAATATAGGTCTCAACCCACTTTCATATTTTCGTGGCACCTCGTGCCCACATATTTATGTCTCATATTACACAACAATATCCTCATAGTACTCAGTTCATAGGTTCCATAACCCAACACAATTAAGAATGTTCAAGGAGCCTCATTCACTTAACATAAACTAGAGCACAACTCCTAACCCAAATAGCAAATAAACAAGAAAAGACGAAGTTATGTTTAGAAATCATTTGATACAGAAAATACCCCTTTTCAATTAAATTACAATATCAAATGAATTATTACCTTGAATATGAGATATCAATAAATCAAAACATAGAAGAAATTCCTTTCTAAGTAAAATACGACCTCAAACGGTTTAAGTTAAATTTAGCTGAGAAATCAATTGAGTTAAAAATGTAACAATTGTTGAAATTTGAAGTGTTGAACATCTAAAAATAATAAGGCAAAGTATTGTAAACACTATGGATTCCAGCACAAAGGATCACAACAGTAAAGGGATCTAAACAGTTAATATACTTGAATTGTTAATAACAAGTAACACAACAAACAGAAAGCGAACGTAAAGGACAACATAACTCAATTAGATCAGGAAAATCAAGGACAAGTGCATGGCATCACCCTTCGTGCTTTTACTCTCGTCCTCACCATAAGAATCAATATAAACTGCATGGCATCACTCTTCATACTTCTACTCTCATCCTCACCATGAAATCAATATAATCGACATGGAATTGTACATCGTGCAGCACGACATCACCCTTCGTGCTTTACAATCTGCCTCACAAAATCATACATGGCATCACCATTCGTGCTTTAACACTCTTTCTCACAATCATACACGGCATCACCCTTCATGCTTTAACACTCTTCCTCACCCAAACAACAATCACAAGAAATAAGGGCAAGGAAATAAATGAAATCACAATAAAATCCCAGCAAGGGAACAATAGTACAACAATAAGATACCGACAAGGGAAACAACATCAAAACAACAACATCCCGGTAAGGGAACAATAGTACAACAATCAGATCCCGACAAGGGAAACAACATCAAAACAATAACATCCCTGCAAGGGAACAATAGTACAACAATCAGATCCCGACAAGGGAAACAACATCAAAATAATAACATCCCAGCAAGGGAACAATAGTGCAACAATCAGATCCCGGCAAAGGAAATAACATCAAAACAATAACATCCCGGCAAGGGAACAATAGTACAACAATCAAATTCTGACCAGGTAAACAACATCACGATTTTCTCTCTCCTTTCTTATTTCATATTTACTTCACAACTCAATTCACAACTTCAGCCAATGCTCTACAATGTTTAACAGTTCAATTCTCAACTTGAACCAATGCTCTATAATGTTCAACAATTGAATTCTCAACTTGAGCCAATGCTCTATAATGTTCAACTTGAGCCAATGCCTTATAATGTTCAACAATTCAATTCTCAACTTGAGTCAATGCTCTATAATGTTCAACAACTCAATCTTCAACTTGAGCCAGTGCTCTACAATGTTTAACAATTCAATTCTCAACTTGAGCCAATGCTCTACCATGTTCAATTTACAATAATACTTCCACAAATCATATTCCTCAATAGAAATTATCATATAGAGCATAGAAAAATGGAGTTACATTAATCAAAGTATAAGACTCACGGGCATGCTTGACACCAACATATAGATACTCGTCACCATGCCTATATGTCGTACTCAACAAATAACACATAACAAATAGGACACAGCTCCTAATCCCTCAAGCTAAGGTTAGACCAAATACTTATCTCACTTTGTTATCAATTCAAAATTCCAACAAGCTTTTGTCTCTCAAATTCGTCCGAAGCTTCAAATCTAGTCATAATAATTCAATTTACTCAATATAAATCGTACGAATTAATTTCATATGAAATTACTAATATTCCGAAAATTCTAGCGACTTCAATCTATTTAGAATCATACAAAAGTGAACCACAATTAGGAGGATATTCATGGGTTTACCTCATTTAGGAATTTCATCAAACACTATGTGTGCACATTTGACGACATCTCTTAACCATGGAATTAGTTCATCCAACTACTACAATTTACAAACAATACACCCCACCATTATTCTTTAAAAATTTATACTCCTACCATCACATGCGTGATCAACCATTCACACCCAACCAACAAAATTCCATCAAATAATTAACTTTCAATCTCTACAATGGGTATTCACTTAAATTGAGAATTTATGGCTTTCAATCACCATACCATGAGTTTCAATACTTTATTTATACTCATAATTCCATAATAACTCTATATATGTAAGTCTAAGGGTGTAGGATTACCTTTCGGAAGAAATCTTGCAAAACCCTCATTTGAGTTCTTGAAGGAATTTCTTGAAGATCTAAGTATTTGTATGTGTAGATTTTATCAATGTTAGTGTAGAAATTATGGAATTTCACATCAAGATAATAGGGATTGCTTACCCTGAAGATGGGAGGTGTTGGAGGTCTTGAGAGAGAGGAGGAAAACCCTAAAGGTCGTCCAAAAGAAATGGGGGAAAATGAATCCCGAAATTGTGTTTATAAACCCAAATTTCGGATGCTGCCTTGGAAGCTTCGCATCCCCACTTCACTCCTCTCAGGAGCTCGGATGCTAAAACGGATGCTAAAACGGATGCTATGGCAGCACTTCACTGCCAGCTCCTCTTTTTGGATGCTGCCTCGGATGCTTCGCATCCGCATAGTCCTCCGCCAGCCTTTGGTGATTTGGTGATAACTTCTGGTAGGAATATCCAAATGACGAACGGTTTAAAGCGTTAGAAACTAGACTTGAATAGATTTAATTTAATAGGCTGTGTATCACACAACTCATTATATACATGTAGATATGCATTTCCAAAGTGAGGTCTTGTGCGTTCTCATTTGCAACTTTTGGCTTAGACTTAGGACTTTCCTTAGACCCCACATATCTTATAGTATGCCTCGTACCCTTGCTATCATATCCAATTGGTTTTCATAATGCTAATAGACCTCTTCCATATATAAAATAATATAATTACAACACATCAACTTTCTTATTTCGCCAAAATGCGCTGAATTGTCATGTGGACTTCCAAATCCAAATTCGGACACACGTCTAAGTCCGAAATTATCATACGAAGCTATTGACATCATTAAAATTCTAATTTGGGGTCTTTTGCTCAAAAGTAAACTCTTCGGTCAACTCTTTCCATTTTATTCAAAAAATAAGATTTTAATTTTCTTTAAATTTAACCCTGAATCTTACGAAAAATCAAACTTAACCATACATGCAGGTCATAATGTGTATTACGAAGCTCCTCAAGGTCTTAAGCCATTGAACGAGACACTGATTCTTAAGACAAAAAATTTGGGTTGTTACACCTTCCCCTTAGGATTGATATATTTGGTAATTGTAATGCCTTGTACGTGAGGTGACGAGTGCGTACTTGCACAAATCGTTGGAAATTTGGTTTTTCTTTAAAGAACTTATTAGTAAGTTCCTTCTCCTGCTTTTATTACTTGTAATATTAAGCCTGTTGTTAGCTTAGGAAAGCATGTCTAAGTTATTTAAGTGATCTAACTGTTCAATCTGTTTACCTAGACTCTGTGCAGCATGTTATGCTAGAATTACTTGTTTCCTTAATATGAAATTTCCCTTCTCTGAATATTCTCTTGTTGTTGTTGTTGTTGTGTATTTATATTGGGACTACAGATGTGGAATTCTGGTAGCTCCCCCCCCCCCCCCCCC
>MU776030.1:3410-27767 GCA_026770625.1 Nicotiana glauca | reverse complement strand
CCCGTCTGTTTACTTTAGGACTGTGGGTTAGATTCTCGATAGATCCCCCTGCACATTTACTTTGGGACTGCGTGTTAGATTCCCGACAGATCCCTCTACACAGTTATATGGAACTACAATAATGCACCCGGTAGATTCCCCCAGTACTGGGTATTTGTATTTGGGGACTGCGGATCGAGATTTCCGGTAGATCCCCCGCGCATTGATAGTTGGACTACGGGACGGGATCCTGGGAGATCTTTCAGACATATATATATATGATGGACTATGGGACGGTATCCAGGGAGATCCACTGGATAGTTGTGATTGGGACCTTAGGACGGTATCCTGGAAGGTGCCAAGATTGTTATCTCTGTGTTGAGTTGTATTTCCTCTCGTTGTTTGTTTGTCTCTGTTCTAGCTGTTGTTGTTCTTTAAATTCTCTATTATTTCCTACTGTTGCACTTATTTATACTGCTTTATTTACATTGTTAACCCTTACATCTTATTTGATCTCAGTAGGGCCCTGAACTTCCTCGTCACTACCCGACCGAGGTTAGGCTTGGCACTTACTGAGTATCGTTGTGGTGTACTCATGCCCCTTCTGTGCATATTTTGCATGTGCAGATCCCGCTACTTCTTCTCTGGCCTACCATCCTTGGGGAGGCGACTACTTAGAGACTTTGAGGTACATCTACCGCGTCCGTATACCGAGGAGTCCCTTTCCATTGTTGCTTTTAGAATTTAGCCCTTTTGTACTTTTTGTTCTTATTAGACAAGTCCCGCAGTTAGAGCTATGTAGTATTTCTTTGTCTTAGATTCTGATTCGTGGGTTTTCGAGTCTTGGATTGGATATTGGTTTGAGATTTATATATGGTGTATGTCGAGCGATCCATTTAAACACTGTTATAACCTTAATTCTATTTTTAAACTATTTTATTTCCGCAAATTTTGTTTTTATTCAACATTTTAGGCTTATCTAGTCGAAGAGACTAGGTGTCGTCATGATAGTTCACAGAGGGCAAACTGGGATCGTGATAATTTCAAACAAGAACTAAGCTAAATATCACTAACCCAATCACAAACAATCCCCAAATCAAACACCCATTAAGTACCCACACTAAGGTTGGGTCACAACCCTAGCTAGAGATTTAGCTACTCATGGAAAATACAGAAATTAATAAGGAAATTAAGATAAAATCCATAGTAGAAGATTTAGGGAAGAAAATCTAGTGTTAAAATACTAATCTAGTACAATGTTACCAATACAGTAAATAAAAAAGGTTCAGGTGCTCCCAACTTACAAAACTTAACCTAAAAATGACAAAAAATTCTATTTATACTAAGCTGAAAATATTTGAAAAAATTGCCCATGTGGAGGTAGTGCGGCTGTACAATTGTGTGTGCGGTCCGAACATTAATACTTGGCTTGACAAGTTCCAATTCTGCGGTCATTCAATTATCAGTTACGGCTGCACTCCTTCAACTTTTGCGTACCACACATTTATGAGTGCGGCCGCACTCTTGCTTGTGCGGCCACACAATTATAGTGTGGTCTGCACTTCTTAATCTTGAGCTTTGGCGTTGTGGGACTCCTACGGGCCGCACATTTCTGAGTACAACAGTGCTCTTATTTATGCGGCCGCACAAAAATGGTGCGGTCTACATTTCTTCTTGACCTTAAAATCCCATCTCTATGAACTTTATGTTCTACGACCGTACCAAAATTGTGTGGTCCGCACTTTGCAAAGCATTTCTTGTCAGAGTTTTTCTTCATGATCTGTGACCGCACTCAATATTGTGTGGTCCGCACATTGCCCCTTTAGCCTTATTTTTTTCCTTATCTAAAATTACTCCTTCTTGATTTGATTTTCAGCTCTTTAGCTCATGTTCTAACACTCATGCAAAGCGCATTTAATTAGTTTTCGGGAATACCTTTAAGCAATTTTGGTCTAAAATGAAAGTAAAAGAGCGCAAGTAAGTAGTCAAAATCCATATGTAACGACCCGACCGGTCATTTTGAGTACTAGCACTCCGTTCAGTAGTCGGAGGCCATGAACAGCTTCATTTCAGGTATTATGACTTGTACGCATGGTCGGAATTGAAGTTCGAGAAGTCCAGATTTGAATTGGGAAGAGAAGTCTCATTTCGGAAGCTTAAAGTTTAAAGAATGAACTAGGATTGGAATTTTGAGTAAACGACCTCGGAATTGGGATCTGAAGGCTCCAGCAGATTCGTATGATGATTTCGAACTTAGGCGGATGCCCGGAGTGGGTTTTGGATAACCCTGGAGCGTTTTGACGCCTATTGTGGAAGTTAGTATTTTAGAAGAAATTTGATAGGTTTGGTTTGAAATGAATTTCGGTGTTATCAATGTCCGTTTGGAATTCCGAGACTGTGAATAGCTCCGTATAGTGATTCTGGAGTTGGGGGCGCGATCGGAAGTGAATTCAGAGGTCCGTAGACCATTTTGAAGCCATTTGGCTAAAGATAGAAAGTTGAAGGTTTTTTAGAGAGTTTGACCGGGGGGTTGACTTTTTGATATCAGGGTCGGAATCAATTTCCGGAAGTTGGAGTAGGTCCGTAATGTCAAATATGACTTGTGTGCAAAATTTGAAGTCAATCGGACGTGATTTGATAGGTTTCGGCATCGGAAATAGAAGTTGGAAACTTCAAAGTTCATAAAGCTTGAATTGAGGGGTAATTCATGATTTTTGTATTGTTTGATATGATTTGAGGCCTCGAGCAGGTCCGTAATGTGTTTTGGGATTGGTTGGCATGATTGGTTGGGGTCCCGGGGGCCCCTGGTGGATTCCGGGTGGTTAACGAATAAAAAAAATGGCATTTTTGGAAGAAACATGCAGCTGGTATCTGGTATAACCGCTTCTGCGAAAATGGGACCGCAGAAGCGGGGAAGAGCTCGCAGAAGCGGAAAGGGGGGGCAGGCCCAGGTAACCGCAAAAGCGGCCAGGGACCACAGAAGCGGCTCCACTTATGCGGCCCCCAGACCGCAGAAGCAGTCAGTCCACTCAAGCCCAAAACCGCTGAAGCGGTTAGAAAGTCGCAGAAGCGACATCCGCAGAAGCAAAAATTCCATCGCAGAAGCGAAAATTGCTGAAGGCAGAAGGGTTATTTTAAAGTCGGGATTTGTCCATTTCACTCATCTTCTTCACTTCATTTGGCGATTTTGGAGGGTTCAAAGGAGGGTCTTCATCAACAACGTTAAGGTATGTTATCCCTACCTATTATAAGCTAAATACATTGATTATGTATGAGATTAAGCATGGAAATTAGTGTAAATATTGGGGTTTGGTTGGAAACCTAGAAGATTACAACCTTGGATATTAGCCACGATTTTGAGTATGGAATTAGGAGAAAATTATATATTTGATTTCCTAAGGTCATGGGTAACCTTTATCTTCGAAAAATTTCGGATTCCGGGCACGTGGGCCCGAGGGCATTTTGGTCAACTTTTCGTTCGGGGTTAGAAATTGTTATGACTTGAGTTTTAAGGTATAGTTAAGCTTATATTAATGGATTCGTATGATCATTGGCTAGTTTTGGTGCGTTGTGCATTGGTTCAAGCTTTCGGAAAGATGTAGAATGCCGGTTGCGAGTCATCGGAGCGAGTGAGTCTCTTTTCTAATCTTGTGAGGGGGAATTTACCCCATAGGTGAGTTAAATTGGTTATGTGCTCCTATTTGTGGGGGCTACGTACGCACGAGGTGACGAGAGTCTGCGCGTAGCTACTATTACGCTATTGTCCGGGTAGTTAGGACCTATCAACATGTTATACTTGAATTAATTATGAACCCATCGATGACTTGGATTGTTAAATCACCTTTGATTAGTAAACGAATTTAAAAAGAGATTAAACATCATTTTTTTTTTCTGTACTTGTTAAACAGAGAATTGGCTTATTTGGATAATTATTCCTCGATAAAATACTAATTGGATATCTGTGCATGTATCTTATGTCTACCGCGTCGCATGGATGATTCGCGAGCGGGGTAATAGATCACATTAAATTAATAATTGGATTTTCTAAAAGACTTAAGCTTTGTTTTTCTCAAAATTAATAAAGAGAATTGACCTTTCCTGGATATTTGCTCCACGTTGACTTCCTGACTGTTTATCTGTCTGTGTGTGTTTATTTTGGAACGGGCCGAACGCCTCGACAGATTAATAGATGCATCTATAGGCGCACCGTCGACCCTCGGCAAGTGCACATTTATTTCTGTTGGATCGGGCCGTCGCCTCGGTATGATTTGCGCATGCTTATATTGCTGCCTGGATTTATTTAAGCTGTTACATGCCTCACTATGGCTTGAGATCATATTGTTAATAATGAAAAGAAACCTTGGAAATTTCCTATGAAGGAATTACGTGCTTACTTGTTTCCTCTATTTGGGTAAAAATCATGTTAGATAATAAATGCACTGTTGATATGTATATTGAAAATAAATAAACGTTGGACCATTAGAGTGTATCAAAGTTGACCATCTCGTCTCTACCCCTTCGGGATTAGGCGGGACACTCACTGAGTACACGTTGATTACGTACTCATACTACACTTCTGTGCATTTTTGTTGCACAGGTATATATACACCTTTAGCAGCCTACTGGGCGCAACAACACGGACGATTCGGGGACTAGGTGAGTTGCAGTATTCAAGGCGGCCCGCAGCTTTTAAAGTCCCTTCCTAGTAATTGTATTTCCTTTCTGTCCATTGTATTTCGGACAGGTGTTGTGTTGTATTTATATCATTGCCAGTAGTTGCTGATGCACTTGTGACACCAGGTTTCTGGGATGGTTCCAGTAAAAACTTTGTACTGACTGTTATTATTTAAATTTGAATCCATGAAGTGATATTATATTTATGAAAAATTGGAATCAAAAACCTAAGATTTTCAAAAGTATTAAAAGAGGAATTAATTAGTGAGTTAGTTGGCTGGCCTGACAGAGGTGTCCGGCGCCATCACGACTCGTAGTGGATTTGGGCCGTGACACCATACTTATCAAGTTAAGCCCGGGGCAAATCCGAGGTGATGAAGATGCTCGAAGAGTTGATAAAATAGGTAGAGTCGGGTGAGAAAAAAGATTGAGGCTAATGACAAGAAGATGGAAACATACAACTCCAGAGTCAATTAGATCCCCGGGGAACCCCCGATATTAAAAGGAACAAACATCAAAAAATTTATCTAGAAGCCTTTTTCTCTGATCGCGGCACCAAAGCCGATCCCAAAGAAGTTTCATATGCCCGACATCCCAAACATAATAGGAAAACAGATCCAAAAGAGGACGTGACCTCCTATACATGTGTAATCAAGGGGAATGATCTGGAAGATGATGAGATCGAGTTGGTATTACTAAAGAAGTTTGGGGAGACTTTGTCCAAGGGAGCAATGATATGGTACCATAACTTGCCCTTAAATTCCATTGATTCGTTTCATATGCTTGCAGATGCTTTTGTAAAAGCCCATGTCGGGGCCATCAAGGTCATGACAAGAAAGTCAGACCTTTTCAAGGTCAAACATGGGGATAACGAGATGATCTGGGAGTTTGTATCAAGGTTCCAGATGGAATGGATGGACCTACCTCCGGTTGCAGATGATTGGGCCATTCAGTCATTCACTCGGGGGATCAACCACCGAAGTTTCTTAGTGATGGTAGGCTACAAACCCGTGTTTTAGTCGTAGTTTACACTCCAATTGCTACATTTTACTTGTGTTTGCGCTTCAATATTAATGTATTGTCCTTATTATGCATTGTATACCTTGCAGGAAGTGGTTATGAGCTATTAAGATAAATTGGAGCTAATTTGAACAAGTTGAAGCTTTGAAGTCTAAGTAAAAACCTAAGAAATTAAGCAGGGATCACGTTCAGCGGTTAAGGAACAAGTCTGGATATCAAAAAGTGAGAAAATAAAATTACTCTAAGAAAATTGCACTACCGCGCTGCGGGCCTCATAGCTTCTGCAAAATTCATGCAAAGTGAAAAAAATCAATTCTCTGAATATAATGTGGCGTTGCACCAGTGTATCTTCGTGGTCCAAGTGTCCCACTTTGTTTTGGAATGGGTAGTTTCATCTGTACCCGTTCCTACATGGAATAAATGCACCAGAAACACAATATTTAGAGGACTTTAAACCTTGAAATCTTTGGGAGAGTATTGGAGGCTACAAGCAGTGAGATTCCATCATGTTTTCATCAATTCAATATGAGAGTTTGGATTGTAAAATTAGATTGATGCTTTTTTTTTCTTCAATTATAATTGTGATGACTTCCTCCATGATTACGGAGTAGTTTACCTTAGGGTTTGGCGGATATTGTGTGTTGATAACTATTTGTGGATTTTAACTCTAACTCTTGCTTGAATTCACTTATGGAGTTTTGAATTGCTGCAACTTTATTCATCAGTTTATTTAATCGAAAGAAGAATCCCTTGGTGATTATCTTTGCATTAATTTGCTTGATTTAATTCACTGATTCTCTTAAGTAATCGAAAGAGCTTGGTGAATTATTTATTAAATCAAGTTAAGAGAATATTCGAGGGACGTTTTCCTAATGATCAATCCATTAACGCATGCTTGCATACTTCACAGTACTTATATTAGTTCATCTCGTAAAGTTAATATTTAATCGAGAGAGTATTATTGACTACACGTTTGAACTAATCATCAAGTGAATTTGTGAGAATCATTAGAACATTAGTGTTACACCCCATATTTTCGTACATGAAAGTAAGCCATAAATAAATTAATGAGCGCCCGAAAGTGAGGTGTCATGTCCCGCAGTACTACATTACGACGATGTTGCACCCTGTAGTGTTGTACGTTGAATTTCTCATAAGGTAACTGAAATCAGTCCAAGGAAAAGATTATTTGGAAATTATAAGGATTATGCTATTTCAATTAAGCAATAAGTAAATTTGTAAAGGTGTAAAGGGAAGCAAGTCAAAGAAAATAAATTTCGTTGAAAATGGACAATTTGGAATAAAATACGGGTCGAGCAATAATACCCGATAATTATAAACTAATACCATGCAAGATATCATATGACCACGGTAGGGTAATATATAAAGTATATATGAAGTATTTTGAAAATAAATAGAATTTTAAGTAATTTGTGATAATTCTTAAATTATGCGGGTAATAGATTAGTTATCGGGTAACGAAACATTACCCGATTAACTAATAAGTGGATAAAAAATAAATTAATAAATTATCTCACCCCCACCTCACGTGGCAAGAGCCACAAGATTTGAAAAATGACTAAGTATACTACTTTGTCAAATGGCTAACTATGAAAATGACAAGATATGACTTCCATTTAACAGTCTATTTGGATCACTGTTCCCCGTCGTTTTGTAATATATTGTATTATACTGTATCGTATTGTACCGTATCATTTTATGAATATAATATTTGAATAGATTGTAATGTTTGTCATTGTTAAATAATATTTTACTGTTTTATTTGACTGTATCGTACTGTACTGAAACTGATAAGTTTACTAAAATACTCTCAATTATTTAAATATTGAATTTATAAAAAATTATGCATAAAATAATTTTAAAAAAATAAAACAGAAGAAGGCAAAACAGCTTAAGAAAGCAGAACAGAAGAAAGCAAAACACAGGAGCACAACTAATTAGAATTGAGTTAAAAGAAAATTAGGAAAAAAAGTAAAATAAAAGGCGGCAAAACACCTTTAACGTTAGTGACATAAGTACTGGAAAAAAACAAAGTAAGTTAGAAGTTGGAGATTTGGAGTTAAAATAGAAAAAAATGTAAAGGGTAAAATAGAATTGTGGAGTAATAAGTTAAGGCATAGTTGGAAAGAAAAATAGGAAACGATCCCACCACACCAAATTGGTTGTTTCAAAAAAGGGGACTTTTCATTATTCCGGAATAATGGATTTAGCAATACAATACAACCAATTTTAATGAAACAATCAAAACAAAAATTGTTTTGGGATAACAATACAATACAATACAACAAGAAACAACCATCCAACAAGTTGTAAGTCTTATGTTAAGAGTTAGTAGCCAAATTCAATAGAAAAAAATACATATTCTGTCTTTGGTTAAAACCAAAGACAATAGGAACCAACAGAAGCCTTAGTATGGAAATTACACACGTTCTGTCTTTGGTTTAAAACCAAAGACATTAGGAATAGAAGCTTTAGTCTTTCCAAGCCAAAATAAACGTGATTCGTTCCAAAAAATTCAAGGAACCACAAGAATTTCGTCCGTGAATTTTTAAAGAAGCAGGGGCAAGTTTCGCTCAGTCAACGAAGGTTTGCCAACAGAGTATTATACGGAGTTTTTCCTACTCCAGGTATGTTAAGGCTAAGTCCTTCTTTTATTTTAGCATGATCTCGTCGTTACACAAGTTTCATACCGAGTCATAAAGAAAAATTCATATCCCGAAATTTACGTATATTTTGCTAGTCTCGCAAGTTACGTATATTTTTCTAGCCTTTTAAGTTACAATATTCTCATTATCAGGATTGCATATTCACTTGAGTATTCCTTTCTTCCAGTCAAGAGAACAGAGAGTCTATATATACAGTATTAAAAGTATTTTCATTACCATCGAGCTATAGTCGATGGGCAGGCCCCTATTAGGCAACCTTTGATCAGATGGTAAGTTATATGAAGATCCTTCTGCGGTCCAGCGCATATGAGCGAGCCCAGTTGGTCGAGATACAAAGCCTAGTATGGTCGAGCGCTTATGAGCGAGCCTACTATGGCAGAGCATTTATACATACATATATACCGAGCCTACTGTGGTAGAGCGCTTATGAGCGAACCTAGTTGGCCGAGACACAGAGCTTAGTATGGCCGAGCGCTTATGAGAGAGCCTACTACGACAGAGCAGTATATATATAAATACTGAGCCTTATAGAGCCGGACAACTATTTTAGTTATTTATTGAGAGAATTGACTCAACATCAGCAGGTAAGCATATCTTCAGATTATCTTTGACTTCCAGCTACTTGCAGTTATTATATTATCAGTTCAATTTCAGCTTTCAGTATATTACCTTACATACTCAGTACATTATTTTGTACTGACGTCTCTTTTCTGGGGGCGCTACATTTCATGCGTACAGGTCAGACAGACAGACAAGTAGGTCTCTTCAATAAGTGTTGCACGAGTTCATCTTCATCGATAAGCTCCATGCCTTTCGGAGTTTTTGGGTTTAGCGCCTTATGTACATCTTATATATATACGTATATATGTCATGAGTAGGTCGGAGAGCTGTTCCGATCATATTATATCCATTAGTAGAGCCTTGTTGACATATGTTGTCAGTTAATGTAGTATGTTGGGCTTTCAGGCCTTGTATGTATATTTGGTTGGTTTGTCAACTATAATAAATATGACGGCCTTATCAGCCAAGTTTAATTTTGATATTTAGTCGGCATTCGCTATCGTCTTGCAATGTGGCCCATGTCGAAAAGTATGACATCATATTTCAGAGTCCCTTAGTTGTAAGTTGGTACGCAAGGATAGGTGAGGCACTGGGTGCCAGTCTCGCCCCCAAGTTTGGGGTGTGACAAAAGTGGTATCAGAGCAATTCTGTCCTAGGGAGTCTACAAGTTGTGTCTAGTAGGGTCTTGTTTATGGGTGTGTCGTGTACCACACTTATAAACAGGAGGCTACAGGGTATTTAGGATTGTCAATCTTTCTTCTTACTCTAGATCGTGTGGTAGAGCTCACCTGTAAGAATTGACATTCCTAAATTCTATTATATTCGTAATACAACGATACCGACATCTAGAGAGTGGATTTGTAAGGGATTGAATATGGCTGTGGAAGAATTGGGTCAGAGGAACTCGATTAGACTTCATGCTTATGATGAGTAAATGTAAGGTCTCCAGTAGAACATGTGAATACAAGGATGTGGAAGCTTCATGATAAGGATCCCTAAGGAAAGAATATCTATCTACTCTTACGGTAAAAATGAATAAGAGATTCATAATTTAGATACAAGTTTCAACAAGTAAAAGAAATAAGGCGAAGAAGAGTACGAGGCACTCAGTTAATGAATATTATCAGTATTTGCAACTCAGGTAGAGAAATATAAGCATTTTAAGTTACCATCAATGGTAACAGAGGCATATACAATCAGCCACACCCATCCTAATCATGCCCTATGGGAGTTATCAAACATGGTATAAAAGAAGGACGTGATATCAAGATGTTGTTGGGTTAGAGTAACCCAAAATGATGGATAGATGATTTGCGTTAGTTGACATTTCCAAGGGATAAGGAAGAATTATTAGTAAGATGTGATACATGGATTACAACGATGAAGAAAAAAATGACAGTATTACATAGTTGATAATCGAGGGAAGGAAAAAAAAAAGATACCAGGCTTGGAAACAACAAAAGAGTATAGGCCATGTAGTAACATCCTCATTTCGAGAAATAACTTTGTGACTCTAATGTGATCAATAGAAGGGAAAGTTAGACCCCAGAATAATAGAAATCGGTATGGACAAGTAAACATGATAACCTAAACATGAATTAGGAACTAATTGATTTGATAATAGTAAGCATCATGAGAATTTTAGATTGCGTTCCAGCAATAATAGAATGGACAACAGAAGAAGACCCATGATGAATTCTGAGAATGATCATTGAGGAAGACGCTTCCCTAAAAAGGATTACCGCAAGGTGAGTAAGGGTCATCGATGATGTGAAAGGACACCAAAGATGAAGAGGTAGAACATCTATAGGATGGTCGTCGCAGCTCCAACTCTTAGTACTCCCCTAAAGGCGGGAATATGGAATGATGTGGCATTAAGTCAGAATTAGGTGAATGATGAAGGAAGAATGTGATAAAAATGAGAAAGGGATGAGATGATAGAATGTTACAGATATGCTATGGTTCAGAAATATTATGTAAGCACAATGTCAAGAAAAGGAAGTAAGGGTTCCTGCCCGGGATGTTGTTGATAGATAAGGAACCAGTACGTGAGGTAAATTAAGACAAAGAAAATAACCCGAGAAAGATTACGTGAATATGGATATGATAATAGGGCAACGAATAGTTAGCAGTTGATTCAGGAAGAGCCTAGTAATTACTAGACAAGAGGTTACAGAAAAATCAATAGATCGTGCAAGATAAATAGAATGAACCCCAACATAGGGAATTCAGCCTCGCATTATGACATTATAATACTTGAGCCATATTCATATGGGGAAGTTAAAAGGGTATCGTACGAGTGCTACGGAAATAAAAGAGAGTGCCACTGAGAAGACAGTAAAAATATCAATTCAAAAGCAACCCACAAGCTCCATGGCGTGGAGGTAAGTAATTACGGATAAGTATAGGCAAGGAAGGACATCAGGAGGTTCGTCGAGTATATAATGTAATAAGCCCACAGCTATACAGGAGTCATAGAATCATCCCTTAGTACTACAATGGAAGACTAGCTGTGGAAATAAGGAAGAAGGCTTCAACCTAAATATAGTAACTCGAAGGATAAATGGTCATGTAAAAGCAGTCTCACAACAAAAATTATTTGCCCTCCAAAAACAAGTGGCACCTACCATAGATAATGAACGGGGAGGAAGATTGAAGGAAATATTCGAGACTATATGAGTTACACAAAAATTTTGGCATGTATTGGAACTAGGATGGGTTAAGTATGCACGTGACAAGGGGCAGAAAGACCAGGAAAAGTAATTGTACACGTTTATAGAAAGCTAGTACGTTATGGATACACTCAAGATTTTGGAGCATTATCCATGCAACATATTGACAATCATTCAGCCATAGAAGACTCCGGTATAAGTAAAAGGAAAGAATTGAGCCCAGGGTATAGACAAAGGATTGAATTATTAGAAGGTTGTATCATGGATATTCCATAACGCCCATGAAAGGCTAAAGTAATAACTGATACCATGAGCCCCAGATCGGAAGACAACTTAAGCCTACATAAAGGCTGATTAGAAGGAAGAGAAAACTAAAGAATTACATCACCCAAGTAAATCATGAGTCTGATTATTGGACATAGAAAAATTATAGAAGTTGTGCTTGAGAACATGACAGAATCACTCTTATTATAAGATGTTCAAGAGAAATAATACAACAACCATATGCTATAACGACTCTACGATGAATCCAGTTGGAAGAGTATCGGCCTTATAGGAAGTCAGTATGAAGCTCCCACCGAATTGTGTGTGCACCAAAGGTGCAAGTGTTATAATAAGATGTTCAAGTTATGGACATGAATTACACCTAGTTAGAAGGGAAGTGAGTAAAAAGATAGAAGATATGATGTGAGATTTTAAGGTAAGTAAGGTAAAGGTGAACAACGTACGATATACTCAAATGCAGAAGATCCTGAGTAGTCCATACTTCGGATAGAAGGCTATAATTATAAGCATGGGGATCCAATAACCAGGAGTGATAGCAGCATCATCAGTGAAATGTCTTCCAACTAATTGAGAGATCTAGTTAAGAGACTAGAGAAAAGTTGGAGACGATGTGATGTCTCGTTTGACGTTCCAGAATAACATAAGGAAATATATGGTGCAAGCAAGTTAAAGAAAAGTTTGTAAATGGATATGCATAGGTTGCAAGCTAAAGTATGGTAGAGCGACAATGTTTTAAGGAAACATGAGTAAGGATGAGGAAAGACAAGTGAAAACGTAACGAGCACAGATAAGTCCTCGGGATTTAGTCTATGGAAACAAGAGAGGTAATGGTTTCTCTAAGTTATTGACATTTCAATATAACCTGAATGAACTCAAAGGAGTTTAAGAATAATAGAATTTAGAAGGAATGTAATGTTGACCTGGTAATAAACTGAGGGTATAATTGTGACAGATAAAGGATGATGTTTGGGCCTTCGATTGAGTAATGATCTGACGAAGAAAAGAAATGGAGCTCATGAATTTGACAGGATTAAAATACTCATATAAGGTGAATCACATTGGGATGCTGAAAGCACGGTATCGCCCCCGGAGGATCAGTCTAATCATTTCAGATAATCCCCAATGAAACATGGACCCTAGCAGCAGTGTTACATAAAAGGTTATGTTATCAGGGGTAGATTATAGATCAATATTGAGCTGAATCAACAATGGATGGATAAAAGTTATAAAGTATGAGATGAGATTATGCCATTATTCTTAAGATGAATAGTAATGTGGAAACATTAAAGGACATAGATTTATACATATTGGATAAGCAATGAAAGTAACCTAGAATTTGGTTGCAAACCTCAGTAACGAGAAATTGAGGTAAGAGTTATGGTATAGTATGACCTACTTAAATGCAGCAAAGTCATACGGATGGATAACCTGGTCTGTGAAATAAGATATAACAATATTAGTAAGTTCGACAAAATATCAGGCGAAGAACTTCAGTAATAGCTAAAAATCAGAGGAAAAAGAAAAGAGGAGATGCATAAGCGCACTTACAAGGTCAGAGTTGTACAGGCTGCATGATAGAAGGTAGCAACAGTTACGAGACTGGAAGGATTCCGATCACAAGTCGTGGTGTGAGAAAGAGGCTTAAAGGGGGGAATGCCCTGGCCTTTGGGATTCATTCACAGAACAGTAACCTAGATGGCAAGATGAGTACTAAAGTATTCGCAAGACCTATGGGTTATGAGAATGCTGAGAGCATCAGTCAACATTCCAAGACGAATGTTCCAAAGGAGGGAATGATGTTACACCCCATATTTTCGTACATGAAAGTACGCCATAAATAAATTAATGAGAGCCCGAAAGTGAGGTGTCATGTCCCGTAGTATTACCTTACGACGATGTTGCACCCTGTAGTGTTGTACGTTGAATTTGTCATAAGGTAACTGAAATCAGTCCAAGGAAAAGATTATTTGGAAATTATAAGGATTATGCTATTTCAATCAAGCAATAAATAAATTCGTAAAGGTATAAGGGGAAGCAAGTCAAAGAAAACAAGTTTCGTTGAAAATGGATAATTTCGAATAAAATACGGGCCGAGTAATAATACCCGATAATTAGAAACTAATACCATGAAAGATATCATGTAACCACAATAGTGTAATATATAAAGTATATATGAAGTATTTTGAAAATAAATAGAATTTTAAGTAATTTGTGATAATCCTTAAATTATGCGGGTAATAGATTAATTATTGGGTAACAAAACATTACCCGGTTAACTAATAAGTGGATAAAAAAATTAATTAATAAATTATCTATCCCCACCTCACGTGGCAAGAGCCACAAGATTTGAAAATTGACTAAGTATACTACTTTGCCAAATGACTAACTATGAAAATGACAAGATATGACTTACATTTAAGGAACCAACAGAAGCCTTAGTATGGAAATTAGACACGTTCTGTCTTTGGTTTAAAACCAAAGACTATAGGAACAGGAGCTTTAGTCCTTCCAAGCCAAAATAAACGTGATTCGTTCCAAAGAATTCAAGGAACCAGAAGAATTTCGTCCGTGAATTTTTAAAGAAGCAGGGGCAAGTTTCGCTTCCTCAACGAAGGTTTTCCAACTGAGTATTATACGGAGTTTTTACGACTCCGGATATGTTAAGGCTAAGCCCTTCTTTCATTTTAAAATGATCTCGTCGTTACACAAGTTTAATACCGAGTCATAAAGAAAAATTCATATCCCGAAATTTACGTATATTTTGCTAGTGTCTCAAGTTATGTATATTTTTCTAGCCTTTTAAGTTACAATATTCTCATTATCATGATTTCATATTCACTTGAGTATTCCTTTCTTCCAGTCAAGAGAGCAGAGAGTCTATATATACAATATTAAAAGTATTTTCATTACCATCGAGGTATAATCGATGGGCAGGTCCCTATTGGGCAACCTCTGATTAGATGGTAAGTTATATGACGATCCTACTATGGCCGAGCGCATATGAACGAGCCCAGTTAGTCGAGATACAAAGCCTAGTATGACCAAGCACTTATGAGCGAGCCTACTACGGCAGAGCAGTTATATATACATATATACCGAGCCTACTGTGCCCGAGCGCTTATGAGTGAACCCAGTTGGCCGAGATACAGAGCCTAGTACGGCCGAGCGCTTATGAACAACCCTACTACGGAAGAGCAATATATATATAAATACCGAGCCTTATAGGGCCGGACAGCTATATTTCTAATTATATTGAGAGAATTGAGTCAATATCAGCAGGTAAGCATATCTTCAGATTATCTTTGACTTCCAGCTATTAGCTGTTACTATATTATCAGTTCAGTTTTAGCTTTCAGTATAATGCCTTACATACTTAGTACATTATTTCATACTGATGTCCCTTTTCTGGGGGTGCTGCATTTCATGCGTGCTGGTCAGACAAAGAAACGAGTAGGCCTCTTCAATAAGTGTTGCACGAGTTCAGCTTGATCGGTAAGCTCTATGCCTTTCAGAGTTTCCGGGTTTAGAGCCTTATGTACATCTTGTATATATACGTATATATGTCATGAGTAGGTCGGAGAGCTGTTCCGGTCATAGTATATCCATTAGTCGAGGCTTGTAGACATATCTTGTTAGTTAGTGTAGTATGTTGGGCTTTTAGGCCTTGTATGTATATTTGGTTGGTTTGTCAGCTGTAATAAATATGACGGCCTTATCGGCCAAGTTTTATTTTGATATTTAGTCAGCATTCACCGTCGTCTTGTAATGTGGCCCATGGCCAAAAGTTTGACATCATATGTTCAGCGTCCTTTAGTTGCAAGTTGGTATGCAATGATAGGTGAGGCACTGGGTGCCAGTCTCGCCCCCAAGTTCGGGGCGTGATAATTATAGTGAATTAAACTAGAGGTAAATCTCAAATAGCTATCTTTCACCTATCTTGTCAACCTCTTATTCCTCAAGTGGATAGGAAACCAACTCTGCGAATCTCTAATTCCTTGTTGCCAATTGTCTATTGCTTAATTTTAGTAGTTAAACATAGTTCTTAGTCATTTAACTCAAGTATTTATCCTCCTGAATAGCAATTAAACTAGAAATTACTCGAACATCATTTAAAACCAATCCCTATGGAAACGATATTTTACTATACTATATTTGACTAGCGAACAATAATGTTGTGTTGTGTTTTGCGTCACTTGGCCTCTCAATAACTAAAACAAAATTTAGTAGAGTACCCGGCGGTAACCTGGGCCGACGTCCACGACATGTACCAGTCAAAGATCAGAGTCGAGGACGACCAACTTGGGGCCCCTTCTGGATCTGTTTACCCCGTCAGGGCCAACTATAGATCTAAGAGGGCCATTTATTTAGAGCCAAGACCGGTCCGAGGTCGGTATCAACCATACAGTGCGGACCGACGTATCCGAGCGTTATCTTACAAGAGAAGGGAAGAGATCGAGGGCCCGGTGGCCGAGGTCTGATGAGCAAAAATGTGTTCGATAGGCCACTGGGGAGTAGGGAAGCACCAAGATTGTCGGAATACAACTTCAATGTAGACGCTGCCAGCATCGTGTCAACCATATGACGCATTAAAGAGACTGATTAGCCATGTACTTTACAGTCCGAGCCTACCCAGATAGATATCAATTTGATGTGTAAATATCACGGAACTTACGGTCACAGGACCGAAGATTGCCGACAGTTAAGAGAAGAATTTGTCCGGTTATTCAACAATTGGTACCTTCGAGAATTCCTGAGCGATCAAGCTAAAAATCACTCCAGGAATAGGGACGCCAACAGACAGGTTGAACAAGAGGAGCCTCAGCACGTGATAAACATGATCATCAGAGAAGTCGATGTCCCCCAAGGGCCAATGATAAAATGCACTGAAATATCTATCACAAGGAAAAATGAACCCGGGAATATGTTCCGGAGGGAGCCAATTTGTTCAGAAACAAAGATACCGAGGGCATTGCATAGCCTCACAATGATGAATTGATAATACCTGTACTTATCAATAAATCTTGAGTTAAACATGTGTTGATTGATCTAGGTAGTTTGGCCAACATCATCAGATCAAGGGTTATAAAGCAATTAGGGTTACAGGACCAAATCGTGCAAGCAGTCCGGGTATTGAACGAATTTACATGGCATGTGCGACCACTAAAGGAGAAATAACCTTTTCCAATAAACACCACCTGAATAATCCAAATAATAATGTTCTACGTGATCGAGGGGGACATAAGGTATAACTCTTTATTCGGAAGGCCATGGGTTCATAACATAAGGGCAATACCCTCAACCTTGCACCAGGCGTTAAAATTTCCTACATCGTGGGAAGTTAAAACGATCTATGGAGAACAACCGGCTATGAAGGAAATATTCATTATCGATGAGATAATCCCGATACCCGCGATTTCGACATCAAGGAATGTGGATCCGACCGAAAAAGAAGATATTAAATAGCAATCATTTATATCGTCATCGGCCAAACTGGAGAAAGAGGAGGAACGAGAAGCAGACGGGGAGGATGATTACGGCATTCCAAGATCATTCATAGCTCCTGATGACAGCGATACCACCAAATCGACAGTTGAAGAGTTGGAGAAAGTTATATTAATTAAACACCTGCCGGGTCGAAAGGTATATTTGGGCACGTGGTTAACCCCCGAGCTCAGGAATAAACTTATTGATTTACTTAAAGCTAACGTCAATTGTTTCCCTTGGTCACATCTTGATATGATAGGGATTCCACCGAAGGTAACCAATCATAAGCTGAGTTTGGACCCAAAGTTCCATCCGGTTAAGCAGAGGAAGAGGCCACAGTCCGAAATCAAACATGCGTTCATCAAGAATGAGGTATCCAAACTACTAAAAATAGGATGCATCTAGAAAGTTAAATACCCAGAATGGTTAGCTAACGTAGTTGTAGTGCCTAAAAGGGAAAATAAACTAAGAATGTGTGTGGATTACAAAGACCTAAACAAAGCATGCCCTGAGGATTCTTTCCCTTTGCCAAATATCGATCAAATGATCGATGCGATATCCGGACATGAGATACTCAGCTTTCTCGATGCTTACTCGGGGTACAACTAAACTCGGATGGACCCGGACAATCAAGAAAAGACTTCTTTCATTACCAAATTCGGCACCTACTGTTATAAACGTAATGCTGATTGGATTAAAGAATGTTGGTGCCACCTACCCACGCCTAGTAAACTGGATGTTCGAAGAACAAATAGGGAAATCAATGGAAATTTATATTGATAATATGTTGGTCAAGTGACTGCGAGCAAAGGGCTATTTGAAATAGTTGCAGGAAACCTTCGACATACTAAGGAAATACAACATGAAGTTAAATCTGGAGAAGTGCGCATTCTGGGTCGGATCGGGATAATTACTCGGGTTCATAGTATCCAATCAGGGGATCGAGATCAACACTAAAAAAATAAAGGCCATAGAGGACATCACCATGGCGGACAACATCAAGGCAGTTCAAAGACTGACCGGGCGTATAACCGTATTGGGCCGGTTCATCTCATGGTCCTCAGACAAGAACCGTTGATTCTTCTCACTATTAAAAATGAATATTAACTTTTATAGGACCCCGAAATGCCAGCAAATTTTGGAAGAACTCAAATATTACCTACCGAGCCCCCTATTACACACTCTGAAGGCAGACAGACAGCTGTATCTCCCTTGGCAGTTTTCGGGTAGCGGTAAGTGGTGTCTTAGTCCAGAAGAAAGAAAGGTGGCGGTAAGTGGTGTCAGTAGAACTTTAGGTGAGGCCGAATCAAGGTATCTTTACCTGGAAAAGTTAGCGCTCGCTTTACTAAGCGCTTCCAAGAAGCTAATGCCGTACTTTCAATGCCAGCCTATATATTTCATAACCTCTTACCCGCTGTGGAATATCATGCATAAGCCCGAGCTCTCGAGACAGTTGGCCAAATGGACCATGGAGATTAGCGGGTATGATATAAACTACCGTCCCCGAACCACCATAAAATCTCAGATATTGGCAAACTTCGTGGCTGACTTTACGTCTGCCTTAATACCCGAGGTTAAAAGGGAACTACTACTTACCTTCGGGACTACTTCAGGAATCTGGATACTCTTCACTGATGGTGCCTCCAACGCGAAGGGGTCCGGGATCGGTATCATTGTAAAACCACATTCGGGAAGTATAATTAGGCAATCTATTAGAACTGTGAAATTGACTAATAATGAAGTCGAGTATGAGGCCATGATTGCTGGTCTAGAATTGGCTAAGATCCTTGGGAGCGAAGTGGTCGAAGCCAAGTGCGACTCCTTCTTCGTGGTAAATAAAGTCAACGGAACGTTCGAAGCAAAAGAATAACGAATGCGAAGGTACTTGGACAAATTGCAGGTAATTCTACACCAATTCAGGGAATAAACCCTGCAACATGGACCCCCAGATCAAAACAGTAAAGCCGATGCACTAGCTAAATTGGGGTCGTCGGTCGATTCCGATGAATTCAGCTCGGGAGCAGTGGTGCAATTAATAAATTCAGTAATAGAAGAAGGTCATGCCGAAGTGAACTAAATGAGTTTAACTTGTGATTAGAGAAATAAATATATAGACTACTTGAAGACATGAATACTGCCTTCGGATACCAAAGAATCGAAACCCTTGTGCACCAAAACTATGAGATTTAGCTTCGTCGAAGGGGCATTGTTCAGGAGGTCTTTCTTTGGCCGACAAGCCAGATTCTTAGTACTAGAAGAGATCGAATACGCCATCATAGAAATTCACAAGAGCACCTGCGGGAACAATTGTCACACCCCTTTTTACCCCAAAAGAATGTGTGTTGTTATGGATTGTGGATTAAAAGGTTTTTTTCCAATTTAAGTGACAAATTTAAGTGGAGATTATTTTATTTATAGTATCGCCATTTGGAATTGATGTTTTGGTGTTTCAAGTCACCTTTTACTTAAATCCTTAGTCAAAGGAAGATTTGGCTCTATTTTTATTGGTCCGCAAAAATATAGTTTGGGTAAGGAATTCTATTCACCGGGGAGAAGGTGTAAGGCATTCTCCGAGTCCCATAGTTCTAGCATGGTCGCTTTATTCACTTAAACTTGGCTTGAACTAATTTTGGATAAACTGTGATTTATATATTTTTTATGTTTCTTCCTATGTTCGCTTTTACTACTTGATTATTAGAATTATTAAAAACTAATAATTTGGATAATATTACGTTGTTATAACCATGCTATGTAAGCAAATGCATGATCAAAAATAAAATTAATTATCTTATTAAGATTACGCCTCGCAAGCGAATCCAAAAATCATGAAAATCAATTATTTGAAGTACTTTTGAAAATTTACTACATTTGAGAAAATTAATTTGAAAATTACTAAAAGTCAACTATCGCGCTATGCAAGCGATATTCATAATTTTAGGAAATAAAAAATTAACTAAAACTACTGGGTATGATATGAAATTATTAAATTAATTTATTGAATATTAAAAATTATGTTATGCAAGTGATTTCATGAAGTTAAAGTACACCTACTAATTGTCTAGCATTTATAAAAGGCCAAAACATAGACAACCCCTCAAAGTTGGCTTCAGTTTTTATTTAGTCACTTCAACTAAGGTCAATACCTATTGAACACTTTAACCCTAAAGAAAGTGGCCCATTAAACACCCTTCACTGACATGGCACATGAAGTGATTCTCATCTTCTATGGAGCGGGTGATATGTTTCTTTATTTCTTCTTCTTCTCTCTTCATTATATCTTATATTTTCTCTCTTATCGGAAAGTACGTTGACGAACACAATGACCGCCCCTTCCTTGTCATCTCAACTTATTTTGCCATTTTCACCGCATCAGCTTCTCATTCAATCATCCATAAATAATATTCACCACCTATTTTTAATACTATATGCCGATGACAACACCACCTGAACATATTTATCAATAAAAACCACCGTTCATTTATGTTGTAAAGTTTCAAAAAATATTTCGGACAAGATATTATAGAAGCAAACTTGGACATTAGCTCTATAGCTAAACATTTCTTTGAAATTCACCATGGTGAAGCTGAAGTTCCATGCTGATATGGAAATACTGAAAAGTTCTGAGCTTGAGAGTAATGGGGCCTCAGAAACCATCAAAATAGGAAAACCCAAAAAGGAAAAAAAATTGGGTTTGCTCATTGAATCGACTAGATCCACATAAGAAAATAGTCAAATCTTATAAATCTGGCATTAAACAAAGCAATTGAAATACAAAAACAAGTGCTCGAGAAAGAAATTCGCAAAATACTGACAGCGAAGGAGATGTTAACCCAGGTTCCACCTTTCAATGTTTCCAGCCAATTTCTTTGAGATTTATGAGCAATTTCAATTCATAGACAAAAGAATAAGCCTCTTGAAAGTAGGTTTTCATTTTCTGACAACAATTTTATTGCATTAGAGCTGCAGGGAACTTGGGCAGATCCTGACCTATTATTTTTTAAGTTCTTTCGTGTTTCTTTTATTGTTTTTAATTTTTATTTGGTTCATATATTATTTGCTTATTGGTTTGATTTGCCAAATCATAAGAGTTATAGGAGACTGAAATTCACGCACTTATTTTATTTTAGGGCTGTCAAATTTCTGTTCAATAAACACACTTTTATTAACGTCGAAGTGTTCAATAGGTACTTGCCTTAATTAAAGTATCTAGATGAAAATTGGAGCCAATTTTTAGGAGTTATGTATGTATTTGGCCTTTATATAAATTAAATAGTGCTTAAATTTATTTTTGTATTACTTATTCGATCGAAAAAAATTTATGATATTATTAAAATTATTTTTTAACGAATGCAAGATATTAAACCCGGGTAAGCTCATGTTAAATTGGAAAAATAGCACGAGCTAGCTAGTTTTCGGACTGGTCATTCAAAAATAGCCAGCGTTTGCAAAGTCATTAAAAAATAGCCACTAGTTTGCTGCAACACGAAAAGTTCCATCATAATATACTGGAGATCGGTGCACCTGTGTATGAACTTCCAACATATTATGTTGGAACTCCAACACGCGGAAAGTTCCAGTATAATATACTGGAGATTGGAGCATCAGTGCTCCGATCCAGTCTACAGTATATTATGCTGGACCGATATATTGTACTGGAGTTCGAGTATATTACACTGGAGCATTTTTTCGAATTTTAAACAGTGTTTCGTTCAGATTTATCTTTACATGAAAAATAACTAAAATTTGATTATTTTTTAAACTGTAGCTATTTTTGAATGACCACTCGTAAATTTGGCTATTTTTTATTTTCTCCCGTTGAACTTTCATGGTATTGAGTCACTTATTTTATGAGGAATTTTCATAAATAACTATTATTTAGCGGCTATTAACTTCCTGTATTTACCATATACATAATTACTTTCCGTAGCTACCTTTCAGTTGTTATGGTAATGTATTCGATTTATTGTATTCATGAATACAGTAGAAAATTTGACTAAAAAATAGGGCAGTCCAACTGTCAGTCGTTGTATTCACATGTATTCATACTATGTATTCATGAATATATACAATGTAATAGTAGGTCTTTCTAGTTGTTTAATAATGGACAACTGCAAATTTAACGGGATACATTTCTAATATAACTCACATAAATAAATTATAATACACAACACTATCAATCCAATTAATAAGAAGACGATAAAAAAACAGAGCATTCTTTAGAGTTTCAGTCCATGTTTTTTTATACAGTTCGGGTTTTTTTTGACATCGTTCGAGGTTCTGCTCAGAATTGATACAAGTATCTACGGAAATATTTTGAAATTTAGTTTTCTGTATATGAATACATCATGTATTTATGCCGAATACAACCTGTAATAGTATGATACTGCCAGCATATTTCATAATAAACCTAGTGCTTGTAATATGTTATATCTAACAATTGTGTTCAATGTATTCATGTTTATTTTTCTATTCACAATATTTTATTTATTCCTAATATATGGTATTACAGCTTTACTGAGTATATTTCATTGATTGTATTTATTGATTTTCTATTTGTATTGAGAGTATTTTACTGTATTTTACTGTATTATTGTTTTAAATATAGATGGATACAGTTAGGTTTAAAATACAGATGAATACAGTTAGGTTGAATGCATAACTAATTGATGAATAACATCAAAATGATATAACTAACAATGTATTTAAAAATATTATTGTAAGAACTCAAATACATATAAATACGTCTAAACACAACAGTCAAAAATCACTGAACAAAATAAAAATCAATGTATGCCTTATCGAATACATATAAATACATCTACAATTAAGGTCATTGCGTAATTTTGTTCTCCTTTCGACTTCAATGATTGCTAATGAACCTGCAAATACAGGTTTCTTGTGACGACCCAAAGGGTCATCACCGTATTTCTCCCTTTTTTCGCGCTTTCGAGGCCTTGAAAACCTCACTTTTAGTTGTTTCGATTTGCGTGTGCAGTTCGGGCGTGCAGCCGGAAAGCTTTTATGTTGAAATATGTGAAAAATTTAAAGAATTTTGATATTAATATGGTTAAAGTTGACTTCGGTCAACATTTTTGGTAAACAAACCCGGATCCATAATTTGACGGTCCTGGAGGGTCCATAGAAAAATATGGGACTCGGGCATGTGCCCGGAGTCGAAATCCGAGTTCTAGAACCCGAGTAAAAGAATTTTTCTGTTAAATTATTTTTCTAAGATTATTAAGGAAAATGGAAATGAAAATTAATTAAAAGACTATGGTATCGGGCTTGTATTTTGGTTCTGACACCCGGAACAAGTCTTATATATTGTTTAAGCGCTTTCTGTGAAGTTTGGTCGAAATCGGACGTCGTTTGACGTGTTTCGGACTATGAGTTCCAAGTTTGAAAATTTAAGAAGTTTGAAATGAAAATCATGTGTTTTGAGGCTCGATTCTATGTAAATGATATTATTTTGGCAATTTGATCGCACGAGTAAGTCTGTAGTGTTTTTGAGGTTATGTGCATATTTGGTTTGGAGCCCCGATGGCTCAGATTAGTTTTGGATAGGTGTCGGATTGCATTTCTCATAGTTGAAAAACCTGGTGTGCTTCAGTTCTGCAGGCTTCGCAACTGCGAAGCCAGCACTCGCAAATGCAAGCTCGCAATTGCGAGCTTTTTATCGCAAATGCGAAATATCCCCTGGGCAGCTTCCTTCGCAAATGCGATGCTCGCCTTTAGCCTCAGCCTTCGCAAATACGGCCTTTTGGTTCGCAAATGCAAAAATTGGCACCCTAGTAATGGTTCGCAAATGCGAGTCCAGCTTCGCATTTCCCACATTTGGTTGGGGTTCGCAATTGCGAACCCCAGTTCGCAATTGCGACATCAGAGGCTCTGCAATTCCATACTTAGTCGAATTTTAAGTCATTTTTCACCATCTTTCCAAACATAAAACCCTTGGGCGATTTTTCAAGAGCGAGTTTCATTCCAAATCAGTTGTA